>CAUYLG010027213.1:0-47366 GCA_963573385.1 Cacajao melanocephalus
TCGTGTTGTGTTTTTCAGTTCCATCAATTCATTTATATTCCTCTCTAAGTTGTCCATTCTCATTAGCATTTCGTTAAGTCTTCTTTCAAGGTTCTTAGTTTCTTTGCATTGGGTTAGTACATGTTCTTTTAGCTCACAGAAGTTTCCTGTCATCCACTTTCTGAAGCCTGATTCTGTCAGTTCGTCACGCTCATTCTCCGTCATGCCTTGTTCTCTTGCTGATGAGGAGCTGCGATCCCCTGTTGGAGGAGAGGCATTCTGATTTCGGGTGTTCTCAGCCTTTTTGCACTGGTTTCTTCCCATTTTTGTGGATTTATCCACCTGTCGTCTTTGTTATTGCCAACTTTCAGATTGGGTCTGAGTGAACGTCCGGCTTGTTGGTGATGAAGTTTTTTCTGTTTCTTAGTTTTCCTTTGGCAGACGCCCCTTCCTCACAGAGCTTGGGCTTCCCAGGTTCAGCTGTGCTTACTGTGAAACTCTCGGTCCTCAGCGCTTCCAATTGCTGTTCTCCTTGTGGGGGTGGGACCAGCCAAGCCCGACTCAAAGCTCTGCACTGAGAAGCGCTGCGCCGCGCCAGGGCGCTGGCAAAACAGCTGCGCTGGCCAAAACAGTCGCGCTGGCGACACGTGTGGCTCCTCCGCCGGGAATCTCCCAGTTTGTGGGCCACAGAAATTCGTCTGAAATTGAGGCATCCACTCGCTCTCTGTGCTTTCACTGGGAGCTACAATCCTGAGCTGTTGTTAATCGACCATTTTGGATCTCTCCGATAATCTGTACTTCTTATTGAATATTTCAGTTATCAAAACATATGACAAACTAATGTTTTATTAGTTTGATATTTTGAGAAATCAAAAATAGGTGAACAAAGAATGGTCATTAAAAAATAGAAGAGAAAGTATGATGTGATTTTTTTCCTGTGATTTTAAGACAGTGATGCTACATAACTATTTCCTTGTTAAGACTATTGTAATTTCAATAAATGCAAACTTTATCATAATTGAACAAATGAACAAATATTGTTTCTTCTTTATATTCATACCAATCTCAGTACTTTACTTCTAACACCATATGTGTGAGGTTTCCCACACCAGGTAATTCTCCAGTTCTCTGAGGACACCAATTGGGTGTTCTGCAACTTAATTCTGACACTATCTACCTGGATTTAGCATCAGATCCTGTGGGTTATGAGTTCAGTCCCTCAAGACTTCCCCTAAGTCAGATGCCAGATACAAGTCCAGGCTGTCTCTTGTGTCTTTGAATAACTACCTATAAATCTGATGTTGTAACATCACCCTCCTTGGGTTCAATCATATGCTAGATTGGCTCAGAGAACTCAGGAAAAAAGTTTATTTATTAGATTCCCAGTTTTTGAAAATAAAGGGATGCAACATAGGAACAGCCAAATTGAAGACATATATAGACAAGGTATGGGGAAAAAAGACATGGAGCTTCTATGTCCTCTCTTGGTTGTGCCACCATCCCAGTGTCACATGATCCTTGAGGTGTCACTTCACCAGCCAGTAACCTTGGTGACTGACAGCGCCTTCTGCCTGAGTATTGCTCATGCCCACTGGGCTCATTCTGCCATCTTGGCCCAGCAGGCTGTTCTTGGCTTGTGCCACCAGTCTAGATCCCACACCTGCCAAGGGCAAACCAGGCATAGAATGGCAAGGGGTGTGTGAACAAGTGAGTGTGGGGTCCAGACATGGCAGACAGTCAGGCATGGTGGCTGCTGCAGCAGGGCAGGCAGCTCCAGGCACTGGCACAGGTCCCGGCTCCATGTAAGGCTGCAGCTGGACCAGATGTACTACACAAAGCTTTCACTGTATGCACCCACATGTGGATGAAGGGAGTGTGGTGATGCCCAGAATTTTGGAGGCATCAGGAACCGTAGAGCCTCAAAGAGGGTGTGACAGCTTTGGCTCTGGAGCCCCTAGAACTTGGTTTCCTGAAGGGCCACAGCTCTTCTCTCTTTTTGGTCTCCCACATGATGGCGAGTGGTGAGGGGGTTCTGTTTCAGCCCTGTTTGTGTTACTGTTCTTTCAGTCCCACCATTTGCTGGGTCCTGAGTTCTTGTCCCATGTCCAGGAAGAATGAGGTATGTGGACTACTGGAGGGAGAGCAAGACAGAGAGGAACTTCATTAAGTGACAGAGCAGCTCTCAGGAGAACCACAGTGGGTAGCTCCTTTCCACAGGCAGGTTGTCCAAATAAGTGTCCAGCTCTCAGCAGAGAGGAAACCTGGAGTGAGTAGCTTCTTTCTGCAGGCAGGTCGTCCCAACTAGTGGTAGAGACCCAAATTGGGTAGCTCCTTCCCACAGCTGGTTGTCCTGACATCTCTGAGTTTGGCTGAGTCTAGGGTTTTTATGGGCTTCAGAAGGGAGTAAGCATGTGCTGATTGGACCACAGTTGGCCATGGACAGGTCTAGAAAAAGCACTGTAAGTTCTCACTCCAGGAACTCCACCTGGAACTGACAGTCCAGCCCCCATGCTTCAGGCTGTCTCTGGCTTGAACTGTCTGCTTACTGCTGTCATCCACAGTACCCAGGTTGTTTGTGCCAAGGAGTGCCTGCAGGCCCATGCCAGCCCCCCCTCAGCCCCCCCCCTTGCCTTCTTCTCTTATTCATGGATGCCCAAAGTCCAGAGGGGGCCTAGGCAGGGGGCAGCTGTCCTGTCAGCCCTGTTCCAAATGTATGCACACCCAGCCAGGTTGTGACAACACCCGGGCTCAGCAACAACTTTGCTCCAAAATCGGAGCAGGTGCTGGGAGTGGGGAGAGGCCAGGTAGTGGGAGGAGGCACTTCTGAGCCTGCAGGGGCAGTGGAGCATTTCCCAGGCCCCTGAGAGCACAGGATTTCCTGGGTCTGGAGCCACAGCTGGGTGGCTTCAGCTGCACCAGAGAGGGCAGGGCTCGCACCCTGCAAACTCAGAAGGGAGTGGGGCTCCCACCTGTTCCCAGCTCCCGCTGGCCATACAGAGCATGTAGTGCTGGCCGTGCCTCCTCCAGCCATACCTTCTCAACTGCAGCTGGCATCTTCACAGTGGCCACTATGGATGGACCACTGTTGTCATTACCAGCACCTCCACATGTTCACTGACCCAAAGCTCTGTGAACCTCTTTGTTTTGTTTTTATAAGGGTTTCATTATGCAGGCGTGATCAATCAAATTTTTGGTTATTCTTGAACTCTAACTTCAGCCCCTCTTTCTTCTCCTGGGATCGGGGATGAGGCTAAAAATTCCAACTCTTTAATCACATGGTTGATTGGCTGGCAACCAGACCCCATTCTGAAGCTGTACAGAAGCTTCCAGGCATCAGTCATTTCATTAGCATACAAAAAGACACTTCTGAGATTCTAAAGTTCATAGGAGCTGTGTGCCAGAAAACAGGCATGAAAAACAAAATATGAAAATATGTATTTTTTATTGTATTACAGTATCACAGTGGTTTAGCAAGATTCTATGTAATCTGGACCCTGTATCCTATGTTACCGTCTACCATTATGTACCTTTTTATCATATTTTAGGCGTATTGGCTCTCTTACTTTCCAAGTTCATAGGCATCTTAGGGTCTTTGCAGTTACTTTCCCTTTGTTAACATCTTGAAAATGCCTTTCCTGATTTCCTATCACTTTACTGTCATTTCTTTCCCTGTAGTGTTTAACACTATCTGATATACTCTGATAGTATCTGAGGCTATCACATAGTGTTAAATGTAGACATTTGAAGTACGTATGATTTTTATATTTTAAAAAAGGTATTTTAAGTATGCATCTGTATCATCTCTCCCCTATTCATTAAAATGTAAGCTTATGAGGGCAGAGGGCTAGAATATTTAGAATAAACTCTAAAAGTATTTTAATTTTTTTCTAGGAAATTCATACAGATCAGATTTATACAAATGATGTACCTATGAAAATAATTATGGAGGGTTTTAGAGTATTGCTCACTAAATTAATGAACATTTGACTTCTTATGAAAAGAAACATGACTATCGTTTAATCTAGTTATTCCACCAAACAAGCTCAGTCTGATTGTATGCTATAAATAAGTGTTGAAGAAAAAATCAAGTTCACATTTCCAACTTGTCTAGGAAAATAAAAGTTCTCACACAGCCAATATTATAATGTTCACTGTGGATTGTTCAGAAGACTCCATAGAAATGATGGCTTTGGGCCAGACAATCAGATTATGCTAAGGAAAATTAAGATAAAATCCTGTTGACTATACTGAAGAGAAATATATTATTTGCTATGAGGTAAAATAGCCTCTTCTACTAAATATGAATGTTCTCGTGAGTTGAAGTGTTATTTATATTCATAAGAACATCTAGGTTGAGAGGTGTAGGGGGAAGTTATTGCCATAGTGAGAAGCTGTAAAGCATTACTTTGTTGATTACGGTAAAAACTGGTTAAATGCATAGAGTAACTTTTCCAGTTTTAAGCTCCATTAGTAAGAAGGAAAGTTGAGACCTTGAATAGGTTTTCTGAGATAGGCATCTGTATAAATTGAGACTTAAGACAAGTCAAAATGATGAAGCAATGCTAAAGGATTGGATTGTTCAGGCTTGAGACTAGAAGAGTGGGGAGTTAATAACAGTCTTTAAGGATGAAGGGTTCTTATAAGAGAAAGAGGACTAGCTGTTTTCCATCTAGAGTGAGTGTAGAATAAGAGGATGGGATTTAACAAATATTTATTGAACATCTCCACTGAGTGCAGAACAAGAGGATGGGAAGCATAAGTGCTTTAGATGAGAACTAAAAAATATAGTAAGATGAAGATTTTAATTCCTTGAAAGGTTGTGAATTTTGTTTTTTGGAGATCTTTTGAACAATATAGATTTTCTCTTCATAACTTTCTAAATGGGCTCTAGTGTCAATTCACTTTAACAAACGTTTATTGGATTCTTAAAGCCCCTTCCAGTTTAATGATTTCAGCAATATGTCAGTGAATAGAGGGCTGAGATCTTTGTAGAACTAGTCAACATTCAAGCTATTTAAAATAATGACATGATGTTAGTTATAATAATAAAATCAGTAAAAGAGTAAAAGGTATTAATAGTTACATTTAGTAGAATCATTATGCAATGTAAGTTCTTGTATGAATTGTAGAAAGCATTAAAATATTTGGATTATTCAATTATAATACCTTCTGATAGAAATAAATATATATTAATGAGAGAGAAAATCAACTTGAATTGCCACCTAGTATGATTTTCCTTTAAAAAGTCAGTTTCAAGGCTGGGCGTGGTGGCTCACGCCTGTAATCCCAGCACTTTGGGAGGCCGAGGTGGGTGGATCACAAGGTCAATAGATCCAGACCATCCTGCCAACATGGTAAAACTCCGTCTCTACTGAAAATACAAAAATTATCTGGGTATGGTGGCTCATGCCTGTAATCCTAGCTACTTGAGAGGCTGAGGCATGAGAATCGCTTGAACCCAGGAGGCAGAGGTTGCAGTGAGCCGATATCACGCCACTGCACTCCAGCCTGGCACAGAACAAGACTCCTTCCAAAAAACAAAAACAAGTCAATATCAAAATTAAGCTCTAGAATAATATTTCTATCTTTATTAACGTATGCACGGACACTTTAATTATATTATACTTATTATTCTATTAATGATTGTAGCCAATATTTAATTATTCTAACAAGGATAACAATATAGCCATTCAGTTCAAATTGAAATATTTAATATGTTTAATAAAAATATTATTTTATATATTGCCAATGTTGATTAAGAATAAAATTAAAATATATTTAACATCTTTCCCTGTGAAGCCAGGTTTTAGGAATTTTATCAACAGGGCACTACATATCAAGTTTTCCAGTGAAATTTCACTAACAGTAAAAAAGAAACTTCTGAATACTAGAGAAGATCTAGGCCTTTAGCCCACAAAAGACAATATCTATGAAGTCTTTTTTAAATTTTAATAAGAATGCAAATGTTGTATTCTACATATATTTTTTATTTATTCATTGAACTTCTAGTGTGGGTCAGACACTGTTGAAGCTCTTGTGATACAGTAGTGAACAAAATACAGGAAAATTTCTTGTCTTGTAGAGATTGCGTTCTATTTTGATAAAATTAATAAAAATAAACACACAAAATACATAAGCATAATATTCAGTATGTTATATTCCTGTAAGATTTGTTCATTTTGAAATTAAAATGATATTTGAATTTTCCATACCTCAGAACAAACATCTTTCCCCCCTGCTACTCCTTCTGGGTAAATTGGTGAGATACTGTTTCTGTGATCCTGTCAGGTTCAGGAAACTGGTTTAAATTAAATACTTATATCAGATATTCATTTAAGCAATAAGGTGATTATTATTCTTGAGCTATCATAGCATTGAAGATTGCATACAGTCATGTGAGGGGAGATGCCATCAGTTTCCTTTTTCACTGCTTGTAAAATATGTCAACATAATCACTAGTAAGACATACTCAGAATTGAGTCAAAGAAGCAGTACAGTGCAATATTTCTAGGCTGTGTTGATAGAAATTTTGATAAGTATATTTTTTGATGACAAGTTAAGCCACTTGTGCATTATGATGAGATGAAAGGGTCACTAATCTTTTGGTCAATCTTCTCTTGTCTCTGTGATAATCTCATAAAAGGATCAGTTCAGGGAATAATGATGAGTGATAATGCCATTAATTTTAAAACTGATACTGTAATTTTCATCACATGTAAATTATCTGAGCTTTGCAATCTACATAATCAACTCTCTTCATTCAATTTTCAAATTTCATTTTCATTGCAGCATTTTGGTCATGTACCATAAATATAATGTTTCTTTGCAATTTGTTTTTTAATGAATCATGCCCAAAGTTGTAAGAATACTTAAATGGACCAAATGTGCAAATCTCTGTGTTAGGGTGAGCAATGAACTTAAGTTGTTTTACTTGTAGTTTTTAACCTCTGATAGAGAATCATTTTTTCTTCATGGAGAAAAGTTCTTATATCTACACTTTCCTCCAGTGAAGGTCAGAAGAGCAAACTATCCACATTCATGACCATTTGATTAAAATGAACTGAAAGACATAATTATGAAAACTTCAAACATTAAAATATATATAAGTCAACTGTTTTATCACTGAAATAAACCTATTGAGAAAAAATAACGTCTTGGAGACAAAGTATAATTTGAGAGTGAGGCTGTCGCTCCTGGAATTTGGAAAGTAGCCAGGCTCGGAGGCAGTGAAATCCCCTAACCTCTGCCTTTCATGTATCTCACATATTTGTGCACATAAATCCATTCATTTTTCTAATTAATATATTTGTTTAATAATTAAAAATAAATTAGAGAAACAACTTACCTACTGAAATTTTCTTCACATATGTTAACTTTAAATATTTGGGAAATGAACACATCATAAAAAATAATGTGATGAAATGGTGAATGTGGCAAAAAAAAAAAAAATAAGGAAGATTGTTGATATTCATGCTTTAATCCCAGAAAAATACAGTATCTGATTAACCTCCATTTTCAACCAGTTATTCAGAAATTATTTGAATGTATTAAATTTTACGGTTTAGACACAGATGAATAACAACTCTATTTTCTGCTTGAATGCTCTCTTTGGCCCAAAGCAGATTCAACCAAAAGATTACAGCATTGGGCTTAAAAAATACTCCTATTTCATTGAATAAGGGAGAGGATGTTCTGGCTTTTTTTTTTTTTTGGCATGCATTTTAAAAAACACTTTATAATTTTCAGTACTTTATTGTTGTCTCCTAATTTATATTTTTGATACTATGTATTTTCCTCTAAAAATCCACTTTAGCTTTATCTCAAACATTATGTCATTTTTTTGGTTATTCTTAATATCTTTTAAAGAGAAACAACAAATTATTGTATGGCCAAAGTTATCCTACACAAGTCAAATGAAAATTATTGAGAATATATTTATAACATAAATGACAGAAAAAGGGCAAAGGATATGAATAGGCAGTATTTAAAAATAAAATGTAAATAGCCAATAAACACATGAAAAGATGCTCCATCTCATTAGTAGCCAGGGAATTATAAAATGATTTTTAGTCTCAAATTGGCTTTATGTAGGAGATTAATAATATCTACCACTGGCAAAGTTTCAGGCAACTAAGCACTTTTATACATTGATAGTGGATTGGGAATTATTACAAACTTGTGGTGAGTTGTCTAGTAATGTATATTAAAATGTTTTACAAAAGATCCTGTTATTTTCACTATTAGAAATGTATCCCCCAATAAGAGAAGTCACCATCACACATGTACAGGGATATATTATAGCATTTTTCATAACAGCAAAATGCTAGGGGAAGAAAACTACATTTCTATCATTAAGAAAATTAAGTTAAATATGGAATATTAAGAAGTTTTTGGAATTTTATGGATGTATTTATTGACCTGGTGGCAGATCCACCTATTTGTTGTATGCAAAAAAACAAAAAAGAATTGCTGACTGATTTTTTTTAAGTAAGTGGACCCCGTTGAAAAACAAGAAGTACACACGCATACTCCACACAAAATACTACAACATAAAACATGTTGTGTGAGCATGAAAGAGTAGAGAAAGGCAGTCATCTAGCTCTGTGGAGTAGAATTAGATGTTAGATTGGAGACAGAAAATTATTGTTATATAACTTTGTATTAATTTTTTTGCAGAAGGACATGCATTAGTTTTGTAATTGAACATACTAAGATTTGAAGTTAAAAAATTAAACCATTTACCATATGCAGAATTTTCAACACGGCTTTTAAGTTGGGGAATATACTGTGTAAAGTAGGAAGGTTAATAGTGTGTTTATTACTAAAACAATTTTTAAAGGAAGTGGTTGTGGAAAGAAGTGGATGTATTTTGGAGGAGAAAGTTTCGTTTGCTGGTTGGTTTAGCCAAGGCATAAAGATGTCTGATTTTTAAGGCTATAAACTTATTTTTCAAAAAATTGATTGATGAAGATCTGCAGAAATCACTGATTCTAGTTCTTATCATCCTTGTTGTTGTAGCATTGGTCCTGTTCATTTAATGTGATTGCAAAGTTCATAATTTTGATTTCAGTAGTAATAGTCAAGTTCTATTATTTTTGAGTAACCTGTTTCCACTCTGAGGAAACACCAATTGGAAAGAATACAATATTGAATAACTTAGAAAATCTGACTCTGTTGATTATAGTTGAGCAAAATTTTAAAACCTTTATCCAAAATAGTTTTTGTGAACCTAATGTTCTAGGAAAATGTATTCTGTTTTTCATTTCTCTTTGACTACCCACAACTCTGAGCCACATACTGTTACTATTATATTTGGATTTATATGGTTTATATAATAGACCTGAGTTTCAAATGTTACAGCATTAAAGTATTTAGATAACTGGATTTTTAATCTTTGTTAATTCTGAAATGCTTGATAGTCTGAGAAACATGCTAAACAAAATGCTTAGCTAATTTATTGTAAAGACCACTATCTGAGACTTGTTTTTAACAGGATCACTGAGCTTATACAAAAATTATATCTCTGGTCTAGTCTGTTTAACCAGAGACAAAGAAAAACATACCTGTAATTTTTGATATTTGGATGAAAGTGAGAAAATTCTTATTTTATGTCTTCTAAAATGAAGGTCAAAATGTTATATACTTAATAAGAAATACAGAAAAATGGATAGTAACAGATGATAAGCAACTTGATAAATATTTCAGACACCTGTGTTTCATGTGTCTATGCTGCTGAAATTAAAAAAAAAATGGGTAGGCCTTAGAATTCTGTTCATATCCCTGCTTCTGTTTGCCTACTATCTGCTATCTTAGATTTTTACTGAATACATATTTTAAAAAATCATCATCACATTCAAGCATTTGTTTTTTTAGGATGGAGAGTTTATGAAAACAGAATTTGTCTCTTCCGTATTGATCTACTTATTGCTAATACTTACAATTTTAGAACTGATCATCACTTCTTATTCTGGGAAATATGAATTATTTATTCAGTTCCAAACTTTTGAAATAACTGTCTGGTGTTTTAGAAACCAGAAACAAAAATTATAATAGGAGTTTAGACTATAATATATTGCTGCAAGGATAATTATTAAGGGAAAACACAGCTGACATTTTCTGATTTATGCACACAATCAGAGATGGAGTCCAAGGACTGTGACATAATTATCTTCATGCTAACAATTTTTGTAAATCTCTTGACAGAATTTTAGCTAATTTTAAAATGCCTTCTGAAGATTAGCACTTAAAATTGTTGGGGAAAATAGCACAATTTATTAGCAAGGGTATAATTGTAAACCTTCTAAATACTCATTGTGAATATCATTTAGACAGTAACTCCTGCTTTAGCAGCTGGTACATAAGACACCCGTTTATGGAGTCTTGAAACAACAGAGAGTGGAATCTAATTAAAGAGGATTACATGCCAAAGAAAAATTATTAAAAACAGACTAATAGACAATTGTTATGAATTTAGAAGTCTCTGCCAAATTCTCTTTTTGATACAAATTCATGTAAGTAACTGTCAAGTAAAAGCCTTTATTCCTCTAAAACCAGAAGGATATTAGAAGGCTTTATCTTTTGTGACTTAAAAATGATTGCTTCTCTGAATTTTAACTTAACACAAGAACTTAAATGGTTCTATTAATCTTTCCTCACGTATTAAAATGCACACATGTGCTTTTAAAGATAAATGATCAGAAATACTATTTTAGGTTTTTTGTCTGATATCTATCTAGTACCAAGCATTGTCTAACTGTGTACAGTATAAGGAAATCTTAGGCATATTTTTAAATTGTAAATAGAAATCAGTTTATCAATTTAGGTACTATTTATTGAGACATGTTAAGTTGTTTTGCATATTTTTGTTTGTAATGTACATTTATAATTTGTGATACATCAAAGATTGTTAATTTTTAGACCTCCAATCTAGTAAATTCCTTGTTTCTGTTTGAACTGACCCACTCCATTGTGATCTCAAGGGTTTTATTCCAAACAGAGAATTGAGATAGCTTATGGTAATACATATTCAGATGTTAGTTGTTTTTAAAAGAACACATTTTAAAAATAAATGATCCTTCTAAGAATGTACTAGAGAAAAGCCTGTTTACATCTATGAGTTTACCTGGCGTCTAACTTTACATCTTACACACACTGTGTGGTATTGTTTTAGTATATCATGCATTGCATTACACAGCCATACTATCTAAATAGATTTTTGCACATTTTAACTAAATTAAACCTACATTAAAAATTGATTTCCAAAGACTAAGAATAATATGTTCTCTATGTTATTAACAAATGCATGAGCAAACTCATTAAATTGAGTGAGACATTTGCTTAACATTCTTAAGTGAGTGATAGTCCTAAAAATATAGATGAAAAACTTAATCATCCAAAATTGAGACATAGAGGAGTATCTATGCTTAAGTAGTAATAGTGGAATATTTGACTTTGCCACCCCCACCCCACCCCAGATACCAAAATTTTCCTTGCTTGCTTAGACACCACTTAGTCTAGCAGGGATTGCCAGATGCTTCAGCAAAAACTCTATCAAGAACGAGTGATTGTTTTAAGTTTAAAGCCTCTAGATTACATCAGGTTTTTTATCCTGCTAGCGATAATATTCTGGACAGCAATTGTGTAGCTGTGGTTTCCCTGTGGTGGTAATTAATTTAGTGGAGATTGGTCAAATTGTCGAGAGCTTGAAAGTGATCAGGCTTTCCTGGTTGAAATAGTAGATTTTCATTTTATAAATTGCTCTTGGAAAGCCTTCCCTCTAAGTGAATAAGTAAATTATAATGGCTTCCAAAATAGTAAATATCAATATTTGTATAATAGTTTGTGGTTGGCAGTACCTGGGACATAGAACTCCACAACATATGTTGAAATAATGATACTGTGTTTATTTGGTTATCATGTAAACCATGTGAGACTCAGTAAAAATATAACCATACATTGTACAAACAAATGCATTGTAATTTTAAATATGAAATTATGATTAAAAAGCAAATATTTTATTCTGAATTTTGTTGACCTCTCATAGATATAGGAATGAATTATCAGCAGGTAGGATAGTGTAGCTAAACTTTTTATTTTTATTTATCTAAAAAAAGTATTAAAATGTTACTTTCCCTGTAGGAGAGATGAAATCTTCAGAATATTTCTAATATAATTAACATACTTTCAGACTATGAAGGTAGAAATGAGATTCATTCTATTTTTTAAAAATATTTAATAATATTTGAGCAATGCATATATTTTCACATACATGATTTAATTTTGTTTAATCTTTACAATAACACTTTGAGTGGGTAATATTACTTTCATCATCTTCACTGATACCTTCATTTTATGAAGGACTATTTGCAGATTGAGATGTTGAGCACTTTCCTAAGAACACATAAGTGGTTTAGTAGCAGAGATGAAACTCAAAAACAAATTTTCTCTTTGCAGAGCTCCTACCTCTCCTACTGTATTATATTGTATTTCACTGAGACTCATATAAGATTCTGCTTGACAGGGTCTGATTGTAAACTGGCCACAATTAGTGAAATGACATTAGCTAAATATGATTACCTCTTAATGTTCCCTGAAAGGATTAGAAGACACACCAAAGGGAAAACCAATTATCTATTGAAATATGAATCTCTTGATTAGAACTGGAAATCATATATTGATACTAGAATGTTCATCTAGAATTTTTTAAAAATTTGAATATAGCAATTGTTTATTACTTGTAAAGAACTTCAGCAGGACTAGTTTTGAGACTTTTTGATGGTGCCAAAATTAAGATATAACATTTTCCTGAAAGAGTAAGTTCACCTAATTGACTCATTCTTTTTAGAGGAACCTAGACCTTGGGAAATTCTAACTACATGAGAAATACATGTGCTCATATTACCTTTTCCCAATTTACTTTATGTCCTAAAGAAAAGCTTTAAATTAATCAACACTGAACTGCTTTAGAATTGTAGCAGCACATGTTGGAGTGTGCCATTTTACTTAAATAGTCCTCATATTTAAAATTTGTGAATTTTATTATTGCCTCAATAAGAGTAGTGGTTTCCTTGTGATAATTCCCTGAGACTCCTTCAAAATGTAGTGTCCTGCAGGTTTTCAACCAGCTGAGATTTTGTAATTATCACTAATACATGGCCATGGATGTGAGGCATATTTACCTTATAGCAATTGTCCTATTGAATTGGCTATTTTTTTTGAAAATAAATTAAAAAAAGTTTTTAAACCTTAGTGTCTCCAGTGATTAGCATACTATCTAGTATCCATTAGGTTCCAAATAAATACTGAATGAATGAATGAGTGAATGACTGGTTTTCATTTCTAGCTTGGCAACAGGATTGACTTTTGTATTATATTTTTTATTAGTAATTTAATGTTTGAACTTAAGGTTCTTTATTGTCAAACAACAATAGAAATTTGCCGAATTTTGGACCCCTTGCTTCACAAGGTTTTTGGACTACTGATTATATTTGTAACTTCCGTTTCTAAGCTGTCTAGTTCCATTGTGAAATTATTGTCCTTAATACTAAACTTTGGTGTACATAGACCTTGGGCCATAGATGGGCTTCAGGGGTTGTATTGGCACACTGAAATTGTATATAGCATAGCATATTGTGTACTTGTGCATATGTATTTTTGTGAATATGTAATTTTTTAAGGGAAAGGGTCTTGGTTTTCATTATACCCTCATAGGAGTCTTATGACCAAAAAGTTAAAAAAAATTCCGTAAAGACTGTATTTCTCTTTATTATTCATAAAAAATCACCTGGAAAACATGAAAAATGCGTTTTTTTCTACTTCACCATATAAAATCTGATCCATTAGGATTGAGTTGGAGTTCATGAATACTTTCCTCTTTTTCCACTTTTATTGAAAACCTGGTTGCTCAATGTACTAAGGGATTTACATGTATTACCTCATTTAATCTTGCTGGTAGCTCTAGAAGGTAAGTATATTTCATGATGAGGAAACTCAGTTAATTAAGTTGCCTAAGGACTTAGCTGGTAAGCAGTAGTGGTAAGGTTTGAGGCTACAGCCAATTTTATTACCTCAGTCCTCGCCCTATTTTTGTGTTAATCTAGAAATTTTAAAATCATTTCAAAGACACATTCAGAAGTAACAAACTCATAGTCATCTCTTGTTCATCTCTTATTGCAAGAGAATTATTTCCTCTCTCTCCTCTGTATTCTTACTACATGTGAGCAAGTCAAAGTCTTGTCTTATTTATCCCTGTGCATAATATTATCCCTGACATGCAGGTTTTCAAGATTATTTTTCTGAATTGAAACTTAATTCATTAACTTGAGCCTTTGTTACTTAGTAATTCTGAGACTTAAATTCCAATAGCTATGCCGTTAACTCTGCGTGACTTTTCATTTATTAAAATTGGTTCCCTAATTTACTAAATTTAGGTTAGTATATAAATTTTAGATCAGACTTAGTTTTAGTTATTATGATTATAACAAAAAATTCAGTCTCATAGAAATTAAGTCCTGTGGACTTATCAGTGAATTGTTTTATTTAATAATGTAATCTGCTGGCTTTTTTTTTTCGTCTTTCTACCTCCATCCAGAATCAGTAGATGTTTGGTTGAATTTTGTAATTTTGTTTGGCATATTGAGCAAAGATAACTCAGTGAATCTTATTTAAATTTCTCAGTGTTAGAAATCTCCTCGTATATCATTTTCTTTCATGTGACTGTTGTTGTTCTACTTATTTGTTTCATTATACTTTTATAGAATCTTTAACACAGATGAAATATAAAACACTATGAAATCTATCACAGTTGAAACTCTAGACCTTCCCTCAACCCATGGGGATTCATTTGGCAGAAGGCCACCAAAACCAGTTCTTTTTGATGCTTAGTTTCCAGTTTCTACTTTAATTGCTGCCAAAATCTGAACACTTGGGAATTTAATTGCTCATTATATTTGTCACGGTGGTGTCACAGACCCAAATAAAGACTGTTGCATGCAAAATATTTATGGGTATTAATTTGGCCTAAATGTGTATATTGGATTCCATATTTTTCTACATTATAAAGTATAGCACTTCCAGACAGATATTAAACAGAATCCTACCAGAGCTTCTGCTCCATTTGACTCTACTAGTAAACTCTTACCCATCCAGCTCAGTATTTAAATTTGACAACACCCAGAGGAAGGTCTATTCAGAACTTTGTTATATTCACTTACGCAGTTTCCTCTTTAGAAGCAGTCTCCTGAGGAGTTTGAGTCTGGCTCTGAGGCTAGACTACTTGGGTTCAAATCCCTGCTTTATCCTTTACTAGCTATATGACCCTGGGCAAGTTATCTTAATCTCCCTTGTGGTTGTTTCCTCATTTGTAAAATAGGAATACATATGGTTGTCACGCAGATTAAATGGTTAGAGTTTCTAGTAAAAGTACCTAACCCCAGAGTAACTACTCAATATTAACTGGTGAATTAATACTCTCTCTCTCTTTCTGTCACACACACACACACACACACGCACACACACTCACTCTATACATTATATATTAAAGCTATAATGTGTACCATGGTTGCTGATATGAATTTTCCAAATTTTCAGTTTTCTGCTAATTAGGGTTAACTTGTGCCTGTTATATCACATGGTATGTCTGTTTATTACCTTTGTGACCTTCCATTTTTCCTGTGTATTCCCACTTTCTTGCTCCACAGTGTCTAGGCTAGCAGGCCTGCTTTTTGTGCCTGTATTTTTTTTACTAATAACTGATTATTTTTGTCTTGTGCTTGCTGTTCTCAGGAGTACTTCATTCATTCCCTCTGTCCCCTTTTCCCTGTGTACTCACTGTCTTTTCCTTTCTTCTGCTGTGATGGTTGTAGGTTTCTCATGCCATTATATTGGTGAAAGGAAATTAGGAGGCACTTGAAGGGTGGAAATCACAAGCCACTATCACAGATAAGATAATTTTTTTGCATTTTGTGGACTTTCCTATGCTGTAAAGTAAGTGCCCTATGTCATAGTTATTCCTGAAAGCATATTTTGAGATAGTCCTATACTAAATCCTATAGAATCCCCTAGAATGAATAACATTAATACTTGTTGATTACAAATAATTTACAGTTTTTCTTCCATCCATGCTCATATAAACTGGGCTGACAACAGATTTTGATGGGAGGACGCTGGCTCGGTTTTACCTACAGTTGTCCCTAATGTTAGTGAAGTGTTATTGGTGGTGAACAAGACAGTGAATCTGTTTGCCCTTTACTCAGTGGATATTTGATGCTTACTTTTATTTATGGAGAAGTTTGAGCAGGTAAGCATGTTAGTTGGTTGAAATACTTATTCTATATGGCAAGAGCCTAATATTGTCTGAAGTAGATTTCAAATCATGTGTTTGTTCTTTAATACGCCTATATATTGTTCTTGAAGCATAAAAAATAGATTTGATTTTCATTTCTGTATACAGAAGTATTTTTAGTCAAGGTAATAGTTAACTGTTTAAATTCTACAATGCTTACTTATTTCCTTTATTGTTCTGTTGGGCATAATAAGCTTTATGCAGACTTGAAGTGTAAAACATGGAGCATTCTTTCTTCTGTTAGTCAACCTAATACTAATTTTGGGTTTCCCATTCCCCATCAAAGCAGAATATGCTATTTTAGCCACTTACTGATAAACTTATTATTAAAGTTGAGGCTTCTTCTCATTAAAGTGAAAGTACTCTGGAATACCGTATTTCAGCTAAATCAGAAATTTGGCTGGCCTCAATTTCTGACATGACAGTGGGGCTACTGGAGGCTCTCTGTGTCTACTTTTTTTTCTCTCTCCCTCTCTCTCTCTCTCTCTTTTTTTCTGAAGATGGAGTCTAACTCTGTCTCCAGGCTGGAGTGCAGTGACACGATCTTGGTTCACTGCAACCTGCGCCTCCTGGGTTCAAGCGATTCTCCTGCTGCAGCCTCCGGAAGTAGCTGGGACTACAAGTGTGCATCACCATGCCCAGCTAGTTTTTGTATTTTTAGTAGAGACAGGGTTTCACCATGTTGACCAGGATGCTCTCCGTATCTTGACCTTGTGATCTGCCCGCCTTGGCCTCCCAAAGTGCTGGGATTACAGGCATGAGCCACCTCTAATGGCCTTCTCTCTCTCTTTTTAATTGATGAATGTGTTTAACTCCTGTCTTTGTGGCTAGAAAAACTAGATAGTCAAGTAATCTTCCAACTCTGCTGTTTATGCTAGGAAAGGAGCTTAAAACAATTTACATTCAGTAATTTTGTTATTTAATTCTTTTATGAACATGTTCCTCTACAGTGGTGGAGGCCGAAGTAAAGTAGAACATTGCAGTAGGATTGGCAAAGAGGAGGAAGGTGATGAAGAATTTCAGAACCAAAAAGAAACAAACAAATAATTTTGTATATATTTTTCTTAATGGTCTCAATCCAAAACACTTATAACTTTGAGAAAGTTCTTAAATTTCTTAAATAGGACACAAAAACACTATACTTAAATTAGAAAAATAATAAATTGGATATCAGATAAGCAGTTCTCCTCATGAAAAGACACTTCTAAAAATGTGAAAAGACAAGACAGAACAAAAGAGGATATTTTTAATGTATACACCCAAAAAGGACTTTTTGAAAAATAGAGAATTCTAATTATTTTAGATTCGTTTTGGTAATTTCAACGATTTTCGTTATAAAAGCATATAGCTATGTGTTAAAATCTTTGCCTTAATTTGACTTAGTTAAAAAAAATCAAGGTTAAAAATAGTGGTTTATATACCAATATATTTCAAATCAATTAATTCTTATACGTTGGAAATTATTAATATAAAATTTCTGTAATTTTGTAAAATTCAACATACTTATATAAGAATAGAAAGAAGATATTCATACTAAATTTTGTTATTTAGTTATTCTTTTTGTAAAATTAACTAAAATATTAAATTCAGTTATTTTATTACCTAAATACTACTAAATTCCCTAAGAAATCTAAGGTGCCAGAAGATTCATATATATAATTTCTTCAGTTTATGCCCTCAAAACCTATTTGGGTTCTGTCAGATTAAGTGAGTTTTAAGTATACATAATTATATTTAAAATTGTGAAAATCTTAAAAAATACTTATAGAAAATTCAGTCTAGTATTGCTATAGTATTTTCCAAAAATAGAAACACTTAGGAACTTTAAACTGCTTATGTCATATTTACTCAATCTTAAAATTCTTCTGAGAACCTGATCTAATCTGATTTTCACTTAAAGGATTGGATTTATTTAATTTCAAATACATAAATATATATATATATATATACATATATATATATACAGTTGTAAATTTTATACATAAAATTGTTAAAAATCTGATTATAAAATTTTGATTGAAACATTTTGAAACTTTCATTATTATATCTGTGCGCTATCCCTTCATCTTAGTCTAGAACTTGATATTTATAGTATACTGCTTGCAGTGATTTAAAACTTACTTTAATGGTTTTCTCTTTTGAGTTTGAATTGGATTTGCTTTACTTAAGATTATTTTAGAGAGCTAATTTTTATTCCTCCAAACTTAGGAAGCTTTGCTACTTTTATAAATTTATTTCTTCTGTTTATGCACTTTGAAAAATTGATAATGAGACTTCTGTGACAGTTTTATCATAAAATATTTTATTTTGTTACTGTTGGATTCAACTGTCAATTTTAATGAATCCTACCCAATTAAAGTGGTATGCATATTTTTCATGAGTCCATAATCAATATAATCAATTATATTTTTGTATAACTGTATAGATATAATTTTTCTCAGGGTCTTGGAGAATTAATGCAGTTTTTAAATATGTTGCAGAATTGTGAGAAGCTGGAGAATAATTTTGATGACATCAAGCACACGACTCTTGGTGAGCGAGGAGCTCTCCGAGAAGCAATGAGGTAAGTCTGGGTCACCATAGCAACAGTCACAGATGTGGTAAAGAAAAAGTCATTCTTCATTATTTGGGGAACAAATGAGTTCATTGCCACCATTCAGCTCTGTTCTCTAAGGTATTAATTTGTCAGTGGAGAGACTTCCCTTGAGGCTGTACTTTGGTTTTGAAGCTGCATAAATGTTAAGCCTCAGTGCACAGTAAAAAATGTAAATGTTTAATTTGTTACTTAAAATGCTTAAGGGGTGTCTTGTTTTATATTTATACTAAACTGTGTGATTGAATGAAAATATTGTTCATCTAAATTCTGCCTGTATATAAAAAAAAATAAACATTGTACAATGGTGCTTTAACTGAGTAGTATTTCCTCCTAATTAATATTTAATTTAAAGAGAGGTACTTACATTTTCATCTTCTGTAACATTTTATAGGATTATATTATATTATAGTATTTTTAGTGATTTAAATTTTATACTATTACAAAGCATATAATTAACTTCCTTTCAACTACGGTGATCTATAATGAGCCTGATTTTTTTTCTTTTTTCACTTCTTAACGTCAGTAATTCTGAATATTTATATGAAATTGCCCCAAATTTGATGCTTTTTAAATAACTCTTAGTGAAGCATTTTTCAGATCTATTCGATCAGAATCAAGAAAGGCTTTTTACTAGACATTAAAAATGTGTGGGAAATAAAACTCATCATTCTTTTAGAAAACAACAAATAATACTAGTCTGAAAAGTTCTGAGCTTGAATGTTTGCGTAGCTTAATTTCCAATATCTTTATAAAGAACAATATTTTTATATTTATTTAGCCTATAAAATTAAAATAGATTTAAAAAATGTGCCTCCATCTATCTTAATGCTCGTTTTTCAAGAATGTTAAGGCTAAAAATATTAAAATGAGAGAAAGGATAAATCTGAGGCTTCCTAGAAAGGTAGTTTAGATACAATTTTGTTATTGCTAGCACACAGTTACCATATACTTTGGTTTAGAAGCTGCTCTCATTTAGTAACCTTCCTTTTACCATGCAAGCAGCAGGAGAAAGTAATTAAATTTAATAGAAGCTGCCCTCATTTTGAAGCCACTTCTATTTAAAACCACAGGGGGAGGTAATTAAATTTAATGGAAACAGTAGCTTCTACACAAAGATACATGGTACTTCTGTATAGATGATTATGATGTCACAAAAAGAGGAATAATATATTACTAGTACGAGAAATTACCAGCTGGAGCAAGTGAGTCTATTTTATTGTTAATGTCTTTACTAATAAAAAAGAGGGAAAAATAAAACTGAGTACACAATAGAGAATTTGTATCTATGTATAATGCAATCAGATATTCTCAGAAAGTTTGTTATAGAAAATTTTAGTAAATTAAAAACAAGTTGTAAAATATTTATTTTGGAAAAGGCTAATGCAGAAATTATGAATGAATTTCTCATTTTCAATATACATAGTGGTTTATCCTAAAATTATCACTGCTATTAATTGAATACATCATTTTTGGTAATTGCTTATTATAATATAAATACAGTGAGCATGCATTTCACTATTAGAAAACTGCAGTTATTCTCTATATTTTTACATTTATTTATTTTGAAGTAAATACATAGACAAACAGGAAGACAAAGAAGATGTCAGCTCTTATGCTTTGAATAAAAAACTGAAGACCAAAGAGATAAAAAGTACTGAAAAGGCAATGTGAATGAAAATTGATCTGAATGAGGAAACGACAGTGAACAAGAAAAGGCTAGGTAATTGGTGTAGGAAATTTGTCCTCAAGAAAAAAACAAATGGAATTATCAGAATTAACTTCATATAAAGAGATTATTAAATTCTGCCGAATTTTCTAATACATACCATTTTAGAACATACAAGGATGTCCTGTTTTTTAAAAAAGTAGAGATGAACAGATGAGAAAAATAAGTATTGCCTGGCTGGAATAACCTCCCAACCACCCATACTATGAGATAAAGCAGTAGTCCAGATAATTTAAATGAGAATTTAATTTTATGGCTATGAAATGTACTTGTTTGTATAAGTTGTATATTTTTCACACACACACACACACACACACACACAAAATGTGTGGATTCATTAAATGTGATGAAATAATTTAGTAATTGATAGCATTCAACAGTTTAATATATGGTGGGTCAGGTACTTTTTGAAATGTGTTTGGAACAAGCTTGAGGTGAAGACCCGCTTCATGGTAGCTTCTTTATTAGTCCATTGGCTTGGCATAGCTTGGCTGTGGGAGCATCCCCTTTTCTTATTAGCTTGATCTCTTCAGCAGGCCTTAGGTGGCTCTAGGTGCCCACAGTGGTGTTCTTGTCCTGAATGTATCTAGCCAGGAGGAACTGGAACAGACCTGGACCCACATCTGAAGATCGTCCTATTGTGGCTGCTGTGTTGGGGGACCTTTCACCATCTTGGGCACCTCTTTATTTATTAAGGTTTTGCTATTTCTATGAGCTTGGAACAGAAAAGAGAGGATTCTTAGCTACCTCATCCAGTCTCTCTTTCTGGCCAGTCTTTGCCATGCAGCCTTGAACCTGGTCTCTTGCCAGTATCTGAGTTTACAAATCACTTTAGATCCCTCCCATGCTTCTTCCTGATTCCAGTCTTAAGGATGCCCTGAGCCTGTAAGCCTGTAACCCTGCTGTGTAAAAAGCACGAGGGGTTTCAACCCTCTCTGGAATATGCTAGCTAAATAAAACATTCAATAAATATATTAATTGAGGTAGGGAGAGAGAAAAAAAGAGGATTAATGAAGATTTGGGTTTTCAGGTGACTGTGAGATAGCTAAGGTTAACTCATGTGTAACTGTGCAGTAGGCAGAGGCAAAATATAATTCAACAACTCAGGGAAAAGACTGGGGGTTGGTGTGCACATTTGAGACTTGCCTGTATTTTGATACTTGTTGTAGCCATGGGAAGGCATATGATTTCCGAGAATAGTGCATTGGGATAAGAAAGAAGGAGAGTCCACCCAGATGTCTAAGAAAATACAGGGCTTAGGAAAATGTGTGCCAGAAAGAAACATATTTGAGGATTTAAATTTTTGAATAACCTTCTCTAACAGAGTAAGACTAGACTGAAATATAATGTGTCTAAGAAGAAAAGGATAGGGGAATAGAATTCCTGGCCATTGTTCTGTGGCTTTTAGAGACATCTAGACCGAAGCTGCCAAGAAGACCTTTCTGTGGTAAGAGAAATGTTCTCCATCTGTGCCATTTAGTGTGAGAAACATCAGCCATATATGGCCACTGAGCACCTGAAATGTGATGAGTGTAACTGAAGAACCAAATGTTTAATTTTACTTAATTTTTATTAATTTAAATTTGAACGTTTTTGTGTGGTTAGTGGCTGTGGGTTGGTCTGTGCTGCCCTAAAGGGATGTTTTTGTGTTGCTAATGTGACACTTGACTCCCTCCCACTTAACAGACTTCTCAACAATGGAGAGGCCAGAGTGAAGCTAAACCCTGTTCACACACATCACACATAGACACACTTACTTCCTTAGAAAACTAATAGTAAAAGGTAGATCCATAACCTGGTAATAGATACAAAACCAAAACTAAAAAGTGTGACTTGATATAGAGGAGATAAGGTAGCTCTTATTTTATAAATACATGATTTATACACAGAAAGCTCAATAGAATTAACAACAAAACCTCCCTAAGAATTAGACATCTTTTATTGTGATCATATTCAAAATGAAGATGGAAATTCCTAAGTTCTCCTACATGTTACTTAAAACAAATAGTATCTCTAATTAATAATAGATACTATAAAGATCTGATGAATTTATTATATGGCAAAATACCCCAAATAATTCAGGACATGTTTAGTCACTCAGTAAATGGTATAAAAGAATTTTTTTTTTCTTTTTGCTGTTTGGACCAAAAACAAAAAAGACTTTATATTCTCACTTCACATGGCCCAAAGGAAATTTTATGCATTTTTTAAAAGCTAAAGGAAATAAATGAAACAGTCAAAGTCCAGTGGAATATAGAAGTGACTCTTTGAAATTGAGATGGGGAAATAGATGATACACTAAAAAGTAGGTGAAGAAATCACTGTTTTGATTCCATTTAAAAAAAAAAAAAAACTTCCGTCATTTGCAACAACATGGATCAACCTAGAAGATGTTATGTTAAGTGAAATAAGCTAATCACAGAAGGGCAAACACTGCATGATCTCACTCGTGTGGAATTTAAAGACATTCATCTCATAGAAGTAGGGTAGAATAGTGGTTACCAGAGACGGTAGAGTAGTGTGGAGTGGAAATGAGGAGAGGTTGGTGTTTTATAGCACAGTAGGGTGACTACAGTCAGCAGTAATATATTATATACTCTGAAATAACTAGTGAGAATTTGGAGTGTTGTCACCACAAAAAAAATGACAAGTGTTTGAGGTGATAGATATGCTAATTACCTTGATTTGATCATTACACAATCTAATATGTATCAAAACATCACACTATCCAATAACTATGTGCAACTATTATGTGCCAATTAAAAACAAAACAAACTTACTTTAAAAAGCTTATGCAAATGGGGAAAATCACAAAATTAAAAGACATCAATGTACTATATTGCCATATGTATGACAGATTTTAAAAATTGGGAGCTCAATGGATAATTGGCAAAGTATGATTAAGAAACCCTTGAAAATATTCAACACTAATTGCACACAGAAAGTGTAAATTTCTTAAAAATACACCGATCTCTTGCTTATTGCTGCTAATACAGTTTGGTGGGAAGGAAGTTTTTGAGGCTAGAGATGGAATAGTGAGACAGCCATTCTCACAGATGGCTAGAGATGAAATGGTGAGACAGCTATTCTCACGTTCTCAGAGGATTGAAAATTACTGCTGCATTTAAGGAAAAGATTGTGCCAGTAAGTACTAAGAGCCTTAAAACAAACATACTTTTTTGTATTAATTTACCTTCTAGGAATATGCAGAAGCCATAGAAATTATGGATAATACGAAGGTGATCCTCAAATTATGGAATATAACCATGAACAAATACAATAGAAACTAAATGTCTACTATTAAGGCAACAGATAAGGAAATTATATATGTAGCATAAATATATATATAATTTATATATTACATATAAATGTATATGTGTTATATATATTTATAATTTTAAAATATTTATAAATTATATAAAAATCTGTGTATATTTATATATTATATTATATATAATATATATTTATATATACAGCTATATACAGATTTATATATATTTAAAATGTGCATATTTGTAATTTACATAAATCTGTGCGTATGTATATGTATATATATATATATAGAGAGAGAGAGAAACAAATTGCTTGTAGAATATGATCTCAGCTGAACATAAAAGATTCAGAGAAAAAATATAGGAATGACAGATACTTTTTTGAGGCTTAGACTTTTCCATTCTAAATTTTCTGTAATGGGAATATATTAAAAATAATTAGAAAAATAGTGAAGGAAAAATGGAGAAACCTACAAACAAAATATGAAGTGAATACTAGGATCAATAGTAACAATCAAATTTGGGACTCCAACTATAATTTTTGGTAAATAAATTATTTTAGTCTTACTTTTTTGTAGCATAGGATTTAAAAACTTCTAGG
The DNA here is from genome assembly GCA_963573385.1 of Cacajao melanocephalus. Taxonomy (NCBI): domain Eukaryota; kingdom Metazoa; phylum Chordata; class Mammalia; order Primates; family Pitheciidae; genus Cacajao; species Cacajao melanocephalus. The sequence goes on from CAUYLG010027213.1 coordinate 24,517, forward strand.
ATTGATATGAGGAACTCGGATATATAGGAGAGAATGCTTTATAATTTATGAAAATTAATAAAAAGATAAAAATATATTTGTATACATTATTTCCTTTTAATGATGTATGTGCTTACAAGAATTACATATGTAATACATAAATAATGGAATTCAATGGAGAAGTTCACTGCAGTCTTAGCATATAGAATACTAGAAGCAGTACATCTTGTCTAACTTCTACATGGTCCATTTTACTGCCATGGCTGTGTGGAAATCTTATACAGGATTTCTGAAAATGATGACTTAAGAAAAAAACATTTTAAGGACAGGAAAAAGTGCATCATCTGTAGGTCAAATCTCTGATTTATAGTATGATAATGAATTCAAAGGTAAAATTCTCAGTTTCTTTTCATCATACTTTATCTTGGCTGATTCAACTCTCTAATGCCAAGGTAATATTTTGCACCTGTCTTAGCCCCTGTGATAAATCCTGAACATCAAGAGGAAGGATGGAGCCACGTTTAACATTGTGTTGTCTTTTTTTTCTTTTTCTTTTTCTTTTTTTTTTTTTAAATATGGAGTTTTGCTCTTGTTGCCCAGGGTGGAGTGCAATGTTGTGATCTCCGCTCACTGTGACCTCTACCTCCCAGGTTCAAGTGATTCTTCTGCCTCAGCCTCCCAAGTAGCTGGGATTACAGGCATGCACCACCATGTTTGGCTAATTGTATGTTTTTAGCAGAGATGGGGTTTTACCATGTTGGTCAGTCTGGTCTGGAGCTCCTGACTACAGGTGATCCACCCTGCTCGGCCTCCCATGTCCCTTTTCAGTCTCACAGGCAGTAGAGTGCTAAGGGTAATAGGTATATGCAGTTGGAAGGTATTTGAATTGAATAACTTGAGAAAAGCTGACATTAGATTCTGAAAAAAAGAGGTATGTATAGAATGTATTCATTAATTGAAAAGGTAAAAATGCTAATGGGAGTTCTTTGACAATGTCTTAATTAATATAGATAAAATATAGATTTTTAATAGATTTATGGGTATACCTCTATGGCAAGAATGCAAATTGTTTTTGCAGTGCCAACATTGCCAGTTAGGCATTATTTTATTCACAGAGCCAAGTCTATTTAGTGAGACCTGTTATGTTTATATTAGTAATGTAAAGATGAACTACCAGTACATAATGTCTCTGAAATGTATTCTTTTTTGCTTGCCTTCATCACGTGTTAAGAATTTTGTCACTAGATGGTGATGTTGAGTTGCACAGTTTATCTGTGCTGGCTTTTTTTCTGGTGTGTATAATACAATTTTTAGGTGCATCATAAACGCAGCCATTTATGCAGAATTAAATATGAAAGTATAACCATGTAAACTTGGAAAGTAGTTTTTAAAAGGGATAACATTTCTAAATATTATTTAAGTCAAAAGGTTAAAATTGCTTTAATGTGGTTGTTTCTTTACCTTCAACTCAAGGACTTTTAGAGGTGGAAGGAATATAAATAGCAATCTAACCTTTTATTGAAAGGCTGAGGTCCGAAGAGAGATTCCAAGATATTTAAAAGAGGTAATTTTCAGCTTTTCTGGTATATCCCTTCTGTGTGTATTAGCCTAAAGTATGTCTTTAATTTCACTCCTCTGTTAGTATCCAGTAGTACTGGTGTTGACTACCATCTGACCTAAGGATTATGTTACTACTGGAACCTAGGTATTATTTTAGCTGTTTATTATTTGAGTTAAGTTAATATTGTATATCTTGCTAAATATATGGTTGAACTACACTGATACTTTAACTGATACTTCCACATGAACCATGACTCGGAGTAAACCGTGATCAGTAAACCGTAAACTGAGTAATTTTGTTCATCTGAATAAGATTTAAAGATAAGAATATTATCATTATTCTACTTCCTCTTAATCGTAGATATTTGTGTGTGTATGTGCATATGTATGCATATTTCTATATGTGGTGTGTATTATGTAGATATTATATATATGTATATATTTCTATATAAGCTCCCCTTTGCAGTCAAGGACAACTTGCAGTGTGATAGCATTTGGAGTATGGAGTTCCCTTGCCTTTCAGGTGTATTCATTAGGACTACAGAGATACAGTCAGTTCTATGAAATTCTTTTATAGTAGTTAAAAATGGAAGAGAGGAAGGAGAAGGCATCCTAAGTATGTGAGATTAGCAAATTGATTAGGTAATTTAGATAGTAAATATAAAGTTATGAGGGAAAAGTCAAAGTGGCAATGAAGAAGAATATAAAATAAAATGAGAAAGTATTAACAAAATAATTCTAGTGAAATTAGCAGATTGTTTAATAGTGTGGAAAATAAATAATTTTTTAACCATTCTGAAAATGTTATGTAATGATGCAAATAATAATAGATGATTTAACATGTGTAACTTCTTTTATTTTCAAAGTATTCAAAAACAAATTCCTTTATAATCAGAAATGTCCGTGTACCAGAGTGTATTTTAACTACATGAGAAGTTTGAGCAGTGAGCTTGGATTCAGAAGCAGTGTTTCAGCTCTTTTCTGTTTTAGTCATTTCTAAAATTCTATCTTCATTATGTTTTATCACTAAAAAGATCAGTAGGAACCTCCTGAAAGCCCCACTCCCCAAATCACCACAGGAGAAGAGTATACTCTTGTTTTCTATGCACAGAGAACACCTTGTCTTTATCATTTCTATGCTAGAAAAACACATATTTCATCATGCCCAGAGCAGGTTCCTTGATTTGGTTTATGCCACCTAACACATGAATATCAAGGCCATCAGGATGAATACTTTCAGATATTTTTGAAATCGAAAGACAAAAGTGCAACATTACATTAGATAATCGTGCACTTGCTCTAATAAACATCGTTCAAATACAGGTCAGAAAATATATATAATTAATTTTATGTAATTTCATAATTTATGTAATTAATTTAATGTACAATGTGTAACATGAATGTCTGCATATGTCTTTATATACATATGTACACAAGCACCCACATGGACACACACATTTGGTATTATCTGTTTGTCATGTAAATTAGGAATATTACTTCCGTTCACTTACTTCAGGAGTGACTGAAAGCAAGATTTGGCACTCAGTTTCAGATAGCTCAAATATAATTTAATTTTACCGCCGTTTATGAGAAATAGAGGAAGACTCTTACATAAGTTGTTACCAGTGTTTAATAAAATCAACCATATGGCCAGCAGCGCTTCTGGATTATTTATGGTTTTGTTATCAAATGACATTTTATAAATACAGAATTCTGTCATTTTAGAATCTTTTTCTTCACTTTAAACTTGAATTAGAATTTGAATGTGAGAAATATTGATTACATAATTATCAAGTACAAATCTGGTGAAACAGTAGAACAAATGAAATCAGTTAATAGGTTAACTTGATTAATTGTTATTAATTATTTATTTATGAAATGCATTATAATACTCATTAATCTAAGCATTGGTTTGTTCCACCTGGTGCCTAGTATGTACTGGGTGACATTTGTTCAAACACAAGATTTGCAGAAAAAATTCAAATTAATACTGCAAGTGACAGTTCAATATGTTTGGAATGATAAAACCAGAAAAGAAGATATGTACCATTGATATACAGAATGTATCTATTTGAAACAACAGCATTGGCAACAACATGAGTAGGAAGCACTGAGCCAAGCAAGGTCAGGAAAAATATTGCATTTTCCCCTTAGTTTCAAAAAATTGTATATTAAAGACTAGGAAAGAAGGGATGCAGCTTTTGTTTTGCTACCAAAGAAAAGTGCAGAGCTAAGTCGTTATTCTCGAATGCTTATCATTTCAGATACAGACTTTGAATGAGCATCTAATAGCTAAAATTATTTAGGAGATAAAAATTGGTACTGTGAGGATTAGCTTTAATTTTAAGTATCCATAATTGAAGTGCCACATTATGATTTAAATGTTATGATAATCTTGTTAACAAGCTGTTGTGTATATACTATCATATTTTAATGTAGTTGCAAAGCTTAAGTAAACCATAAAGTAAATTGCTTTTTGAATCAGGCTTTTACAAGTGGAAAATTAGTGGTTTACATGTTTTGAATACGTATTTTGTAATTATATTTGTCGTTTTTCTATAACTTAAGGAGACTAATAGAATAGATTTACAGATAATAGATTATTGTTTATAAGCACATTGGCATTTTTTTGTTATTGCTCATTCTAATTATTTGGGGTATTTGTCACAATACACTATAATAAAATAGCTGGCCTTAGGCTTTTTGTAAGTCATCTCTTCTGTAGGATATACATTGACATTTAGTTATAATATTTCTCATTTCTTATAAATCGGCTTGTTATATTTAGAAGAAAATCAATACCATTTTTTATCCATCATTTCTACAGGTTATTATAATGTGTATTAAATACCTCCCATTGAAGGTATTTGTGTTTATTTTATTTTGGAGAAAAAAAACTTCCATTCTGATAAGTTCTTTTTAAAAAATGTGTTGCTTCTTTTGACAGTCAAGTAGAAGTAAAGAAACATTTTGATGTAAAAGGCCAGATAGCATGTATTTTTAGCTTTCTGGGCTACATAATTTCTGTTACAACTATTCAATTGTGCTGTTTAATTCTTAATCACACTTAATTACTTGAATGAGTAATCTACGAAATGTAATAGATTTACAGATAACAAATTATTATTTATAAGCACATAAACAGTATATTCCAAATATATCGAACTATCATTTGCAATGTGACAACTGTCACTTTGATGTTGTACAAAGATATCTGTAGATGATATGTGAATGCATGGGTGTGGCTGTGTTGATGTGGCTGTGTTCCAATAAAATATTATTTACAAAGACAGGCAGCCATCTGGATTTAGTTCTTGTGTTATAGTTTGCAGACCCCTAGTTGAAAGCAGACATGACTTAAGTCCATTAGAATCAATTTCAAGTAATTTTTGGAGAAATATGTTAAGAATCTGTGATTGTCTCTGATAGATTAATACATATACTATGAAGTTCTTCCAGTTTTATCAATTAACATGATTATATAACATTGACAGAGGTGCCCTATCTTCTAATTTCTAGACTGTTCTTTGAAATTGCATAAGTTATATTTCCTAGATTACTCATACAAGTAATTAAGTGTGATTAAGAATTAAACAGACAATCTAGCTTGTAAAATCATCAATATGCAATAAGCATGAGACATAGATACCAGTGCCACTGAATTAATTAGCATTGATTATTCATGTATACGTTTTAGTTAAAATGTGGAATAACCACCGAAGAACCATTTACATTATGAAATGTAGTTCATTATGCTATATGAAACTACTGTCTGAACTATTATGCTGTACTGAAACTACAGTACAATGTTGTTCTTAGTTGGACAGTAGCTTTCTACATGGTGGTACCTATAAAAAGACAGCGATGTGATATTTTAGTTTATTTTTCTTGTAAGTAGATGAATTATGGTATCTACTAAGGTACATCTATGATATCTGATATTGATTGAAAAATATTGATTATGGTGTATTATTTTAATGCCTTTGTAAGTTTTGTACCCATGGAATTATCTAAAGAATTACTTTTATTAAACATTTTAGTCAATAAGTATTTATTTAATAAATTAGTGAATCATGAATAAATAATTTTCTTGTAGTCTACAAAGAAGGTTATTTTTTTTGTTGTTGTTGTTTGTTTTTTTTTTTTTGGAGGAAAGGAGATGGCATGTAGGATATTCTAAACTCCATTTAAAAAATTCGTTTGGCATCTGTAGTCCCAGCTACCCAGGAGGCTAAGGTGTGAATACCACTTGAGGCACAAGGAGTATGAGGCTTTAGTGTTTGGTGTTCACACCTGTGAACAGCCACTACACTCTAGCCTAGGCAATATAGTGAGAATTCATCTCTTAAAAAAAAATAATAAAAAATGTAAATGCTCTTGGTATGTTCTTGATATACAAGATGTTATTTGGTGATAGCTATTCTGATATGTTCAGACATGCAGTGAACTGGGAATAAACCATAATTTCAATGCCTTCTTATGATGGCTGGAAAGGCCTTGCTCCTGTCAAAGGCCAACACCTTCACTTGTAATCTGTGATCCCATTTCCTCTGGTCTTTTCCAAAGTAACATGAGGAGAAATGCCAGATATAATATGCACCTATGCAACAACCCTGCATGACCTGCACGTGTACCCCAGAACTTAAAGTAAAAACAAAAAACAAAAAAACAAAAGAAAAACATGCAAAACCAAACCACAGACACAAAGTTTCCCCTGTATAATCACCTTTGCTCTCCTGCAACACTAATTTTTGCTTTTATGTGATTATTTCCATCTGCATGCTTGCATATAGTGCATCTTAAAGACAAAAAAAAAATAAAACCTGTCTGCATTTTCATCGCCAGGTGCCACTCCATTTTGCTCCTTACCCTCAAAACCCAATAAAAGAGTTCTCAATAAAGGCTTTTCATTTTCTAATTTCCTGCTCTCAACTTAATCCACTCCACCTGGGCATCTCTTGCTGTAAGTTCAGTAAGACTGCTCTGTGTTGCCAAATCTGTAATTTGTATTTGACCCCTCTGCAGCATTTGCTTCAATTGACCATCCCTTCTTGAAACATTTTTCCCCCTAGGCTTAAGTTCCTCTGTATTATTTTATTCCTTCCCTGCTTCATCCGCCGCTCCTTTTAACTCTCCTAGGCAGCTATGTCCTCCTCTTTTCAATGTCGAAATAGTGACATAGTATTGGAATGCCTTGTTTCTACTACTTTCCCTTCTGTTCCTAGGTAGTTATCATCTCTTTCCTTAAGTAACTATCTATTTGTTGATAACTGTCATACTTACACCTCTGGTTTTGATGTCTCCCCTAAATTTCAGCTTTACAAACTCAAACACATAGCCACTTCAATATGTAAATAACAACTCAAGGGTGTTAACATACCCAAAGGTGAGCTCTGGATTTTTTTTTTAATTTTAGACAGGGTCTCATTCTGTCCCCTAGGCTGGAGTGCAGTCATGCGATCTCAGTACTGTATCCTCCCCGTCCCAGGTTCAAGCAGTTCTGGTGCCTCAGCCTCGTAAGTAGCTGGGACTACAGTTGTGCACCACCACAGCTGGCTAATTTTGTATTTTTAGTGGAGACGGGGTTTCACCATGCTGGCAAGGCTTGAGATCCCTGGATATCTCACCACAGTCTTCCACTGAACCAATTAGTCCACTAGTCTTTCCACCTGAGTAAACGGCAGTAACACAATCTCTAGTCTTTCCATCTGAGTAAATGGCAGTAAAACAATCTCTAGTTATCTCTACAAATCTGGAATTCATGGAACATTTTTCTCTCTCACACCTTTATCTAATCAGTAAAAAGCTGTATAAAGATTCCTAATACAGTTTCCCTTTATTCACTCTTTATTTAAAAATCCATTTTCCACAGATCACCAAGATGAACCAAATTGTGACCTTTCTCTCCAATGGCTTGCTATTTTGCTTAGAGTAAATGACAAATTCCTTACTCCTAACGTGTCTTGCAGATAGCTTTGTGATCTTCCTGACTCATTAACCTCTTTCAACCTTGCTCACAAAGCTTCTGACCAACCATCCTTACATCCCTAAAACTTTCCAGCTTGGACCTGATGCTTACCTGGGCTCCTTCTTACATGGGCTCTTCCATGCCTTGCTACTTCTTGCTGTTCAGCTCTCAGCTTCAGTGTCATCTTTTCCAAAAGGGATCAATAAAGGATAGATGAATAAAAATTGAATGAAAGAAGTAAAGTAATTTGAGCACATGGCACAAAATTGGAGGAGCCAGAATTTGAACGCAGACTCATTCTTCATGCAGAACTCATTACCTCTCAGAAATTTTTAGGGGTGTGTGTGTGTGTTTCCTATCTAGGCCATGGGATATAGTAAGTACTTGGTCAGTACACTTTAGGCACACATTAGAGAAAAGCTGCATTAAAGGAATAAAATTGTAGATATCATGAAATTATATACAGATATTTAAAGTTCAGTCTTCCTAATGTTTCCCAAGGGGCCTAAGAAATTTAGTTTAATTTAGTACATTTTCTAACTTCAGGCTTATAGCACTGTCCCATTTTAAGGGCCATTACTTTGGCTAGGGAATAGAAGAAGTAATAGTGGTAATTTTATTTAGAGATCTTCCATAGCATCAACTTTTAGTGGAAATGGGTGTTTGTCATTGGACCACAGAGGTAATCCTTTTAGTCGTTATCTGTGCTATGTTTACAAACCAATTATCTTGCTAGTATCTTTCTCTATCTTTCAGGAGAGTTTAGAGTAATTTTTTTTTTCTTTTAGATGGGGAAAGAAAAATGATTTACAATAAGGTTAAATTACTTACTGGCATTATATTTGTCATTGTCATATTTTTCCTTCGTATTTCATTTCTTCCTTCATCCTGTTAGATGTTGTTTATAATTTCATATTCTGGGAGGGAATATTGGTTGAGATATTTCTCACCAAGAGGTAAGAATTGGGTTGAAATTTAAACAGCTTGGATGAAAAAGCTATTTGGAGAATCTGATTTTTTTTCTTTTTAATAGTGAAACAGGGATAAAAATTGTCTTCCTATGATAAAAATAATCACTAGTTTTGACATAAAATTAAAAGTAAGTGACTGCATATGAGGAAACTATATTAAATAATTTAAATACAGTGGGTAGTCAGTTTGAGCCAGTCATTACCATTAATTGCAGTCTGAAAGTTATACCTTTCATGGAGCCTTCCACTAAAATGAAAGTTTATTGTTCTTTGGCATTAATACAAGACTTGCCCTGCATTTCATATTTACTTGGGATTTATATTCTGTTCATCTGAAATTTTTTCAGAATTGATTATCCTTTTAGTACTTCCACCAAAGTTCCTATCTGTTTTTAAAGAGTATGATAAATGTTTTTGTCACACATATTTCTATAGATGACATATTGCAGAAAGGTTTCTTGACGATATCAACACTAACATATACTCTTTGAAACTTATATGAGCAAACTAATGATTTCTGGACATTTCTAAATCATCGTATGCCTGTGATTATGATTTTTCTGCTTGTTTATAAAAACAAATACATTTTAAATATGATGATATATAGAAATAGAGTATTTTTAAATTGCCAAATAGTTTAGGACCATGAATAAATTTTTGTAAGCCAAGTTTTATATTTTATATCCTTATAAATATATAACATAGTAGATTAATTTGACTTGACTAAATCTAGATTATTGTGTTACTGTTAGAGCACTCAGCCTTAAAAATGCACTTTGGAAAAAAAAATCCTTAGTGTTTGAAAATGTATGTAAATATTGTATACACACATTCCTTGTACCATGATTCAAATTGAATATTTTTAAATGGCTTATCACATTTCAGGTTTATCTCTAATTATACAGAAAATGATTATAGTTACCATATATGTTTACTAAAAACAATATGAGGCAAACCTTTTTCTGTTCTTGATTATTAAATTCAGTTCAGTTATGGGGCCTGTCAAATACCAGGCACAAGGCTGGGTGCTGGAGTGTAAGAGTGAACAGCCCTCAATTTCTGCTTTCAAAGCTTAGTGCCTAGGGGTAGGTTTACTGGCAAGGAGGTGGTTTTTTTAAAGTATTTAGATGGAAGCCAGTGATGTGCATAAAATGTTGTAAGTCATCAGCATGCATTTATTAATTCTAAAGTCATGAGAGTAGATTAAAGCAAAACCAGTGGGGAAGAAGCAGTGGGTAAAGGAAGATCTGAAAATAGTCACAGCTATATAGTAACTGATAAGGAAAGAAAGAAGTTACCACCAGAAAGGGATGATTGTTGTACTGTTTTCTAAAATTTTCATTTATAGTGATTTTCTAATCTTAATGATACCTTCAAATGTGTATGTATCACATTGTTATTTATAATTTTAAATTAATTTCTTTAAGTTAATGACCTCAGGCTCTTTATCTACAATTGATAATTTAAAGGGTATTAGGCTTTGTAACGACTATCTGTATGTAAGAGTTACAGTGTACGATTACATACACTTTGAATTTCAAAATACAATTTAGAGATTATAATAGAAGAAAAGTTATATATGTTTGCAACATGATTATGTATTTTAATAGAGTTTTTAAATTTAGTATGTGTGTTAAGATAGAATTAAGAATACTGATTGATAGTAAAATTTATTGAAGTTTAAAAGTGAAGTTATATGCAAGATGCTAAGATCTAATCTACGATATTTTAGAGGATTTCTTTAAGAAAGAGGGGTTATTACTTTGAAATATTTATTGTTTTGAGCAATGTTGGTATTTGGTAACACTACTAGCATTTATATCCAAGAGATGACTCTAGTTTAAGAGTTATAGTGTAAGGCCATTGAAGGCACAGTGGCACTGAAAATTTGTGGAGATACTCTGACACCTGGTTTAGTCTTTCAAATATTTATTGAGTTCTCACATATGAAAAGTACAAGTAGAAACTGGGGATACAATTATGAGCAAATTTTCATGAGCTTTATCCTCAGGAAAATTGGATGATGGGCAAGCAGGTAGGCGTTGATCAAATAACCACGCAAGGAAGATTTGACAGGGGAGTCTTCAACAAAGAGTAAATCAAGCTGAAGTCTGAAAGAAGGGTAAGTGGATATAGGCTAAGAAAATAGGCCAATGCATACATGAGAGATTTCTGATGCAAAGGTTTTGTGGGCATGTGGTAGATGCAAGTAATTGCAGACCAATGTGACTAAAAAGCAGAGGGTACAGAGATGAGTTGTGGGAGATGAGGCTGAAGGTGTAGGTAGGGGCCAATCTTGGGAAACCCCATTGAGAAATTTTGTCTTTATACTAGGAGTATTTAGTGTTACTCAATACTCTTTTTTTGTACTAGGAGCATTTAGTATACTAGGTAAGTATTTAAAATATTTAAGCATTTGAGAGACATAACTGTAGAATAATTGTAGAATTAAAAAAATATTTTTGCTGAAATAAAAAGGTTCAGAAGCATCTAAAATGAACACAGAGATTCTACCTGGGAGGCTCTCATACTGATTTTGGTAAGAGATGGATATGAGGGGTAGGGCTCAAGTAACATGCAGGGATTGGAGAGATGTTTAGGATGTAAAATGTGAAGGATGGGAGAAGAGAATTAACTGTCAGGTTTCCGTTTGATGTAACTGGATGGATAGGGAACACTATTGGTAAGAGTGTACATTGGTACAATGTTTCTTTGCAGGATTGTTTGGCAATATCAAACTTAGATGTTCATTCCCTTTAATCTGCAATTAAAGGGAAAGTAGCATGAAATCTTATAAAATTATTTAATACATGAAGCTGTTTTCTCTTCACATCTGTTGTACTGAGGTAGGTAAGTGCCTTATTTCACATTGATGCCTCTTTATTTTACCTTTCTCTTCTGAAAATCTATCAAATGTGTTTCTCATTACATCATATTGCCTGTTACCCATCCTTCCTGTAGTCATCTATGGATCATTTGGTCACACTCTTCATTCTTTAAAGTTTGTCTCTGGGCTCACTTTGTCCAACTTTTGTTCTGATTCTTTGTTAGTTCAATATCCCACATAGATGAGGTGTTCAGTACCTGGCCTATACTCTTTGAGTTCTTCTCCTCCAGTATTTTTGGTTCTCCACCTTAATCCGGTCACCTGCTCTCACAGTTACCTCAGGCACTTAATTCTGTGATATACTGTATACTATGCCGTACCTCAGCCACCTTACATCTCTCCTCACAACCACTGATTCATCTTGTAGTTCAATAGAAGTTAGCTTACCACCAAATTGTGGGTAGTCCTTGACTCTTCTAGTCTTTTAAAAATTATCCCTCACATTCTACACTTAGTCAATCAGAAACTATTGTTGACTCTCCTTTAAAAATAAATCAAAAATATTAAAAGATTGACAGCCTGTAAGACTATCACTTCAGTCCAAGCCACCATCATCGCTGGCTATTGCAGCAGCTGAAATCTTAGGCTGGGGGTGTGGTGAGGGTGGTTAATAAAATCCCAATATGTAACCCAAACTTCTGATCAAGTAAATGAGAATCACAGGCATGCACACGTGTGTATGCGTGTATGTGTATGTGTTGGAGAGGTAGAAGTTAACATCAGTATTTTGAAGCATCCCATTACACATAATTTCAAAATGCAGTTAGATTCAAGATTACTCTTGCAACAAGTATCCGTAAAGACCATTCTTCACACAGGAACCCAAATGATATTACTAATTTGGTCAAATCATATTCAAAACCCGCTAGTGATTTCAAACTGCCCTTAGAGTAAAAGACAAAATTCAGACAATGCCCTATGTGATCTGGATCCCCTCTACTGCATGCATGACTTCATATTTTAGAACTGAATTTATCTCTCATATTTAGCCATACTAGTCTAAACATTGAGAAATTAACACTTTTCAAAATAACTATAGGTCAGAAAATAAGTAATGGGAAATTAAAAAAATATTTTGAACTGAACAATTAAATTAAACATAAAAAGTTTTCAAATGCAGTGAAGTAATCAGTTAAAAGAAAGGTTATAGCCTCTTTGACAGACAGTTTGGCAGTTTTTTACAAAATGAAATTACTCCATATATTTATTATATTTTTTAAAGATTATGGATATGTAAGTAATTATTTTTAAAAATATATAAACCAAAATTTAAGACCTGCTAAGATTGGGAATCAGGCAAAGATGTTCATTCTGCCCACTGCTTTTTGGCATTATACTGGCAGCACTAGCTAATGTGATGAGATAAGAAAAGGAAATAAAGGTGTACAGTTTGGGAAGAAGTAAATGGAACTGCATTTTTCCTAGAACTAATCAGCAATTATTAGTTCCTTACTAATAAGTAAGGTTGCCAGATACAAGGTTAATGTACAAACATTAATTTTTTTCATAGATACCAGCAATGTACAATTAGAATTTAAAATTTAAAAGATAATATCATTTAAATTAGTAGCAAAGGGAATACTTAATAAATCTCATAAAATATGTACAAGATCTACATGAGGAAATCTAAAAAAGTCTGATGGAAGAAATTGAAGAAAAATAAAACAAATGGAAACATATTTTATGTTTCTGGAGAGGAAGACTCACAATTCTCAAGATGTCAGTTCTTTTCAACTTGTTCTGCAGATTCACTGTGATCACAATCAAAATCTCAGGAGGTTATATCTTGCTAATGGACAAACTGATTCCAAACCTTATATAGAAAAGCAGAAGGCTCAGATAACTAATATAATATTGAAGGAGAACAAAGTCTGAGAACTGACGATACCCAAATTTAAGACTTCCTATAAAGTTACAGTAGTCAAAGTTATTGAAAGGTAGACAAATAAGATAAATGATCCGGAATACAGAGCCCAGAAATAGACCCACATAATCAACCAACTGGTCTTTGACAAAGGAACAAAGGCAATTCAATGGATAAATGATACTGGAACCATAGAACCATAGGACATACACATTAAAAAAAAAAAAAAAGTCTAGACACACTAGACACAGACCTAACACCTTTTACAAAAATTAACTCAAAATGAAGTATAGACCTAAATAGAAAACACATGACTACTGTATTCTGAGAAGATAACCTAGAAAATATAGATGTTCTTGCATTTGGTGATAACATTTTAGATACGACTCCAAAGGCATGATGCACAAAATAAATAATTAATAAGTTAGATTTAATTACAATTAAATATTTCTGCTCTGCAAAAGACACTGTCAAGGTAATGAAAAGATAATCCACAGAATGGTTAAACAATTTTATGAAAGAAACATATCAGATAAATAAATGGCATAAAAATATAAAAAGAACTGCTGAAATCCAACAATAAGAAAATAACCTGAGTTTAAAATGGGCAAGAGATCTGAACATACACCTCACCAAGTAAAATATACAGATGGCAAATAACCATGTGAAAATATGTCATTAGGGAATTGCAAATTAAAACAACAGTCAGATACCACTACACAATTAGAATGGCCAAAATCCGTAACACTGACGCCACCAAATGTTGGTGAGAATGTGGAGCAAAAGGGACTGTCATTCATTTTTGCTGGGAATGCAAAAATAGTAAAGCCAATTTGGAAGGCAGTTTGGCACTTTCATACACAATTAAACATACTCTTACTATCTAGTCCAGCAATTGCATTTTTGGCATTTACCCAAAGTAGTTGAAAACTTATGTCCACAGAAAAACCTGCACACAGATGTTTACTGCAGTTTTATTCATAATTGTTAGACTTTGAACTAACCAATATGTTCTTTAGCAGATGAAGGCGGATATATCCAGACAAAGGAATATTATTTAGAGTTAAAAATAAGTGAGCCATCAGGTCACAACAAGACATGAAGTAGAGTTAAATGCATGTTACTAAATGAAGGAAATCGATCTGAAATGATTATGCACTGTATTATTATTCTAAGCATGTGACGTTCTGGAAAAGGCAAAACTAAAAGATAGTGAAAATATGAGGGGTTACAAGTGGTTTAGGAGGAAGAGATGAAAAGGTGAGGCATAGAGGATATTTAGGACAGTGAGAATACTTTGTATGATACTATCATGATAGATCCATATTATTATACATGTGTCAAAAGCCTTAGGATATGCAACACTAAGAATGATTTCTAATGCAAACTATGAACTTTGTTTGATAATGATGTGTCAATGTTAGCTCATCATTATAACAAGTGTAGTACTCTGATTCAGCATGTTGATGGTGAGGGAGGTTTTGCTTGTGTGGGGCTAGGAGAAATATGGGAAATCTCTGCATTCCTTTGAATTTTGCTGCGAACCTAAAACTATTCTAAAAAAGGGGTGTGTACAATTTTTTAAAATAGTCAAAATATTTGAGTAAAAGATGTCATGAAAGATGATATATGCACATCCAATAGGCACATGAGAATGTGCTCAACATCATTAGTCATCAGGAAAATACAAAGTAAAACAACAGTAACATACTATTTTACACCCACTTGAAGGATAAATATTAAGAAACACTGGCAAAACCCAAGTTTTGGTGAGGATGTGAAACAACTGTATCTTCTTCTAGATTTTACTATTATTATTGACTTCTAATTTTCTTCTGTTATGGCCAGAAAATAACATCTGTAAGATTATAATCTTTTGAAACTTTATTTTTGTCCCTGCATGTGGTCTCTTCTTGGTGAATGTTTTGTGTGAACTTGACATGAATGTTTATTCTGCAATTGTTATATATAGTGTTCTATAAATACCAATTAGATTGAGGCAATGGATAGAGTTATCTAGCTCTTGAATATCGTTACTGTTATTTATTTATTTATGATTCTGATAGAGGGTTGCTAAACTCTCCAACTATGATTTGAGGTTTGTCAGTTTTCTCCTTTCAGGTTCTGACAGTTTACATTTTATGCTTCTCCTGAACCCTCATGCATTTCATTTATTTCTGTATTTTGGAAGCTGCTAGCCTCTCTTTTTATCCTCCCACAAATCTCTTGAATTCAGCATGTGTCCAGTGGGGAAACAGATGTGTTTGTTCTCTTAATTTTCCAATTATAATACCCCTCCCCATGTGCCAGTGATCATGAAAAGTTTTGCTGATTTCTCGTTAGCCCATCTTGAGAAAGTTCTCCTCTCTTAGAAACTTTTGTTTGTCTAATTCTCCTTGCTTTCTCAGAGCTCTTAGGCCTCTAAAAAATATGGTGTTGTGGTTTATCCAGCTTTTTCTAGATTTTAGCAGAGAGAGCATGGATTGGCCTCCTGTGACCTACTACATTGTGCTTAGAAGGCGAAGTTCCTTTCTGTGTCTACCTCAGCGCATAGTTTTTGTAATCAAAGTCATAGACTGATTGAATATAAGCAACTACATATCATTATGTTTAAAGGAAGACAAAACTGTGTTTTTAAATAATTTACTTTCCGTTTTATTTCAAGCAAAATATTTAACCCACTGTCTTTATCTCCTATATTTTTTCTATAACCTGCACATGTAAGAAAGTTTCATTCCTGGTCCTATTCTCACTCTATGTTCATGTTTTATACATTGGCTTTTATCCACGCAGTGTATCAGTGTCTCCCAAGTCTCCTTTCTCTGCCCTAGTCAACCTCTTGAATACCAAACTTACAATTTTAAATGTTTATTTGACATTTGATTGTTTTTCAGGAACTTCAAAGTCAACATCTCAATCCCGAAATTCATTTGCTTTGCCTTTCAGTTGGTTTCCTACATTCCCAGGGTTCTACTTCTGGCTCTGTCAGTGGGACTGACTGTAATTTTTAGTAAGCCCCTTAATCTCTATGATCCTTACTTTTCAATTTATGTTTCATTTAAATGAATCCAAATATAGCTAGATTATTGCTTGTTTAACAAAATATTTTATCAAGTACCAAATTAGTATTTATCTTTTTTACAAAACCTTAATAGAATCTTGCAGTTACCTCATATGTAAATGGAATAATTTATTACTTTGGTAAGAATTAGTTATTAATTGGTCTAGTTAAATAAAGAATAATTAAGGGTAACTTTGTCCTGTCAACTCAGTTCAATACTCAAAATATAGGTTTACAAATCCTAAGAGATGAAGTTAAATTAGTTTTAATTGAGCTTTTTATATGACCACTTAAACACTTATCTTTCCTAAAGTGTCTATTTTTACAGCTAGAATATGCAACCTGTTATCTTCTAATTTCTTTAATT
This sequence comes from Cacajao melanocephalus, assembly GCA_963573385.1. NCBI lineage: Eukaryota > Metazoa > Chordata > Mammalia > Primates > Pitheciidae > Cacajao > Cacajao melanocephalus. The sequence goes on from CAUYLG010027213.1 coordinate 41,174, forward strand.
CCCTCTTTTTTCTGGAGAGAGTTCTGTATCATTGAGTATGCTATACCTGGGTGAACACAATCAAATGACTTTGTCTTTGGTGTAGAAAGATAAACATCAGTGAGATGCTGTGGGGATAGATAAACTCAAAGATACATTATAGAATTTGTCTAATTAATGTTTTATGATATAAAAGGATTCATTTTTTTTTTCTTAATGAATTTGTATAGCATCTTAACATCTTGAGACCTCACAAATAGTTTTAGGACATTATACAATAGGAGGTAATTTGCATGATAACGTTTAATTCCTTTCTGTTTTTTTTCACTATTCACAAGTGTGTCTATTTCTGAGAAAATTCTATATGTGTCTTTATGTAAAATAAAATCTTTTAGTATTCTTATAGTTTGATCCTTAGTAAATGCTGATAATACATGAGGAACTGGCATTATTTATATAAAATTCTAAATCAGATGTTATATCACACTACATAGGCTCTTGTTTCTCCCTCAAAGACATCCATAAAAAATGAGAATTAGTGTCAAGAAAAATAACATAACATCGCAACAAATTTTATTTTTTAATAGACTGTGATGAGACTTTTCATTATTCATTAGAAATGAAATTTCATTGCTGTTTATCACAGTTGTTCAGATAAAACTTCTTTGATTTAAAACAATTTAAAGGAATTGTACTACTTAAGTGACAAAATAGTTTCATTCAGTTATTTTCACTTTAAAAATGCTCTTAATATTTTAAGTCCAGGTAGATGTGAGGTGGAGTTGCCTAGTATTTTCTGAATAAACACTTTTAATTCATCAATGAAGTTATCTGCACTTTCAAAAAAGTTATTTGCTTTGGCAAAACTAACCATGTAACACACGGTAATATATAAGTATAATGGAATATAGCCCTAAGTCATAGTTTACAGGAGTGAATTTCAAGACTCCTTTATATACAAGAGAATTTCGATTTTTCATCCATATTTCATTTAATAATCAGGAGGAAACCAACTTCATAGTCCTTTACTAGTGCTATATATGCTGTTAATCTATTTCTTAAAAAATTGGAGAAGTCACATTTTTTCAAAATATTTCTCATCTCTGTTTTTATGTAGTCCAATGTCATAGATACTTGCATAGAAGTATGTGTGTCCATATTTTCTTTCTCCAAATGTACATTCAATCATGTAATTAGGAGCAATCACCATTATAAGTAGTTTAAAACACCTTTTATATTAATGTCTCAAGATTTTTCTGTGATATAATTTTTACTCATGACAAATGATAATTCAGAAATATATATAAAGGAAGAGCATGAAACAAGGTTATTATAGTAACTTAGTAATATATTATAAAGAAGAGTATTTCCTGTAGGGTAGTCCAATTACAAAATAGTAAAACAGGAACAAAACACAATAAAGTGTTTTTTCTATTTGTTTCAGTAAGTTTAGCACAGCAGGAATCGTGGCATTCCTCCTGACTGGTGCGTCAAATCGGCAGTTTTAAATGTAACTGCAAATGGGAATTATTTTAAAGATACCATATGTAAGCTAATAACCTTAGCCATATAAATGAGATAATTATACAGCGTTTAATATATTTAGTTTGGTTTTATTGTAATAATTTCATACCTTTCAGTTTGAGAGGATATGTTCATTTTGAAAGATTAATAAACTTGTATGTTGAAGGCATATAAGAACTAAACTTCGAATCATTTAAAGGCGGTTTGCCTGTGTCAGTGTTTTGCAGGTATCTGTTTCCTGCCAGTTCAGTTTAGTTTGAGGAAAAGATGCTATAAATAAAATGAACAACAAACATCACAAAAAATTGACATAGGCTCTAACAGAACATTTAAAAAATTATCTGAAATTACTTCAGGGCATCATCTTGGACTATAGCACAGGAGTAAAAGGGTTCATTTTGTGGATTTGTGGAAACTTGACACTTTTTTTTTTAAGGTTTCAGAAGGGTCAACCAAGGCAAGAAGGATAAGTGGGAGAACTAGGACTTCTATACTAAGGGAGGATAAGATCTCAAAAGTCAGGTTTCTCTTGACAGTGAATCTTGAAAAGATATAGTTGGGAGTCTTGGTAAAAGAAATATCTGAGGGATAGATCCGAGGCCCCAGAAGAAAACTTGTGCTTTGAGTAGTACAAACTGTTTCTGACTCTGTGGTTCCTTGTATATTTCTTACTGTATAAGTCCAAAGTTCCTACTGCAGAAGAGGTGACCCTAAAACAGTGTGAGAATGTGCTGAGTAATTGCTGGTAGTATTGAGCATTATGCAGTCTGCAAATGTGGAGACTGTAAAATGAGTTTAGACAGGAACTTTTAGTCTTGCCCTCTGACATCTTGGCAGTTCTTATTCAGGCAGAAGAAAGATTTGTCTTAATTAAGGCTTTTGTTCATATGTTCATAATTAAATAGTTTTAAAAACCTGAAAGAATTTGCTAGAGCCGACTGTCAGAATTGTGCTGTATCCAACTGCAAATTTATCTGGAAGGCATTTCACTGCCAAGCTTTTTGAATATGTAGTCTGAACAGCGTGACTCCACGTCTTTACCTCCCAGTCATACCTCAACCCACTACAATCTGGCTTCTTTACATCTTTTTTTCTGTTAGACATAGTGCCCTTTACAAAGTAAAGGCTCAATTGACATACTGCTGTAATTTAATTTTAACTTGTTATTTATATTTTATATCACACTTCTGAAATATTAAAAGGAGATATATTGTTTATATGAAATTAGACACTACTAATCAAATAATAAAATAATCTTTATCACATATTTCAAATTAAACAATAGAGAAAAGAAGTACAGAAATTGGAAAGAAAATCAAAACATGCTGGGCAGTGAATAGTTACTGTACATGGCTGAAATTTCAATAAGGGAGAGAGAGGAGGAAAACCATAAAACAATTTCACAGAATACAGGAAAAAAGAAACATGAGAGAGGAAAAAAAATGGGTCTTTCCATTTGCTGTTCCCTCTGCCCCCAGTTATTTGCTTGCCTTGCTTCCTCTCATCCTTCAGTTCTTCCCTCAAATGTTACCTCTCAGGTTTGCCATTTTTGGCTACCATATAAAATTGGAACTCAACTAGTAACATTCACATTTCTTCTCTGTTTTCCTAATGTATTTTTCTTCTGAGAACTTAAAACTATCTAATATGCCATATATCTTACTTTTTAAAAATCTTTAATGCATCTCCCTCAGTAAAATATAAGCTCATGGCAGGGCCATAATTAGTGACATAAGCTGTATCCATTGAGGAGTAGGAACAGAAGCTAAATTGGTGTTGGTCAGCTTTGGCTGCTATAACACAATGCCATAAATGGGGTAGCTTAAACGACAAATATTTGCTGCTTTTCACAGGTCTGGAGGTTAGAAGTTTCAGATCAAGATACCAGTAGAAGTTCTGGGTGAAAGCCCTCTTTCTGACTTACAGAGTACTGTCTTCTTGCTCTGTCCTCATATGGTGGGAGGAGACCTAACTAACTTTCTGTCCTCTTTTTAAAAGGACACTAATCCTAATCATGTAGGCTCTACCATCATGACCTCAGTACCTCCCAAAGGCTTCACAGTGGGATTAAGGTTTCAACATGTGAATTTTGGTGGGCACAGACATGCAGTCCATAACAATTGGAATAGGTTGCAGAATGAATGGATAGATGAATGCAAGGAAAAGAAATGGAGATTGTCAGTATAGATGACAAACTCTCTTCCTACTTTTGGGCTGTGCAGAGGAGGAAGAAGATGTAAGACTCAGGGAGAAATGTTACGGATTGGAGCAGTCAAAAATAATTAAATGGTATTAAGGAGGTTCCAAGAAACAACAGAAGAGATGAAAGGTAAAAGCATGTTACTCTACAGAAAGTGGAAAGAGATGGAATCTAGTTACACTTATGGGGAGTCCTCTTTGCTAGAAGGAGGGTCAGAAACACCATCATGATAATGGGCAGAAAAAAATGATAGTGGCAGTTACAAATAGGTCCACAGAGATGGTGGCAGCACTATTTGGGAGTGGGACCTGAAATCTCTGATTTTTGTCACAGAAGTAGAAAGAAAGGTTATCTGGTGAGGATGAAGGAATGGAATAGGACTGGCTTGGACATTGCACAATAAAGAATAAAGTTTTAAAGAGTTGTTCTGGGGAATGGGGGAGTGGGAGTTTGACCAAAAAGTTTTTAATTCCATTGCTGTTCAGTGTTGACAGCTTAGTTTGTAACAGAAGTTAGACAGGAAGCTAGTTTTCTGCACAGGTGTATGGTTTTCACTGTGGACATGGATATTTTCATCTAGAATTAGGATATTCTAAGAAAGGCATGATGGAAGATCTGCAAGGAGGCTCCTTATAAAAAGTTATTTGAAGTGATGAAAAATAGAATTTGAACAGTAAAAACTTAGATGAACTAAATGGGTAAGAAAAAATATGAGAAGTCAATAATAATAGCTATAATTTGTTGCTTACCTACTATGTGCAAACAACTTTTCTAAATACTTTACATATATTTATTCAACTCTTGTGACACTCCTATGAAGTAGGTAGTATTACTTATATTTAAAGTATTATTCTTACTTTAGTTTTACAGTTAAGATCATGAAGACTTCTACATTTATACAGAAAATAAATGGCAAATATGGGATTTGAATGTCTCCATAGTCTAGTTCTGGTACCTTCACTAAATGACTTTGCTACACAGAGATCCTGAGGTGCATAAATATGACTACTAATGGGGGAACGTTCAGCAAAATGGGAGGTTTGGAGATGTGCATTGGAAGAATAGGATGATTGAATTAAAGTTTCAGAAAGATCACACTTTAAGGTAACAAAAAGATTCTGTTCTAGGCAATGTGAACTTTTTTTCCCCCTGCTACACTCCAATGGAACAATTCAACATTGCAGGTATAAAATACTTTACCTACATTTATTGAAGATTATCTTTTCATGTATCATTTTTGAGACAAAAAGTTTTGATAAGACATTGAGATCCTAGTAATTTTATTAAGCATTTTTAAGAAAATAGATTAAAGTATTCTCAGTGAAAGCTCCATGGGAGAGCATCTTGAGGTAACAGCCTGAAGAAATCGGTCAGACTGGGATGAAGACCAAAATCACAGAGTAGCAACGTATGTTTATTTCAGGTTATGATAGATCACATAATTTGTACTTCACCTTTGTTATTTCAGATAACGAGCATGGAGTTTCAGAAGGTGATTTTTTTCAGGATGAAAGCTTATTCATGCAGGCATATCTCTGGCCCTAGAAATTACTGTCATATACTCAGTAACCTTTTTGAAAATTTGCCAAGTGATCATACAAATCAGGGTCATCATTAGTGTTTCCCAAGAATATTGAAGCCACTCCAATAAATAAACTTCATGGGAACTTGTTTTCACTTGATGTAATATGACTGGCTAACCATTGTATAATGTCTCTGTGGCTCCATGTTGCATTCTATAGGGCTAGAGGAGGTGTACCACTGTAGTACAGTATACAGGCTTCCAGGCCTGCCTTGATATAGGATCAAGCTTGGCCTAAAGAAGGCAGTGTGGATGAAGCTTGGTGGAGAGAGATGAGTTATAAGACAATATAGGACTTGTTTCTTTGCCATAGAAAGGAATATGAATTTTAATTTGATGATAAGAAGTAAGTAGAGGTATAATATATACCCCTTTTTATAGATAGAAAATGGAGATTCAGAAAGGTCCATAATTTTGAAGATGGGACTCTCATAAGTGGCAAGGCTGGACCTTATGCTTCTGTCTGCCTGATACAATGCCTATTCTTTTTTCAATAGCATCTTTATTATCTGATACATAGAGATACTTAACAAATGTTTCTGAATGTATATGGGCTCTGTGATGTGGCAGATGGAACTTCAAATAACTGAAGTAAATACAATTTAAAAATACTTTAGATATATTTATTAAATAAATTACAATAATATCAAGCTTTATTTTGATCTTTTAATGTTTGAATAATGTGTTAAATACTTTGCATGGATTATCTTATTTCTTTTTTTTTGAAAGAAAGAAAGACAAAAGAAGAAAGAAAGGGTGAAAGAAAGAAAAAAAAGAATGTAAGAGAGAAAGAAAGAGGAAGAGAAAGAGGGAGAGAGAACGGGATTCTTGTTCTATTGCCCACGCTAGAATGCAGTCTAAAAATGGGTATTAAAAACCTCTTTTTTGCCAATAATTGTGCTTAACAA
>CAUYLG010027214.1:0-92768 GCA_963573385.1 Cacajao melanocephalus
CGGCATGCACACAGGGGCCTCATGAGGAGTAAAGAGAGGGGTCGGTCAGCAAGCCCTTCGTCAGTCTGAGAAGGCTTCTTGGAAGAGGGGGCTCTGTTCAGAGGGGAGGACGTGGAGTGGGATGTGCCTCCCCAGGTGCACTGGGGCAGGGTTTACAGGGGCACCCCCAATCCGAGACCAGAGACATCTTGGCCACGTATGTGGGGCTTGCAGAGGGGCCGGGGGAGCAGAGCTTGGCTCCTGGGGGGAGGGGCGGAGCAGGCATGGGAGGGGCGGAGCAGGCATGGGAGGGACATCCAGAGCTGCCATCCATGGGGGTCCCCAGCGCAGCCCAGCTCTGCTCCTGGAAGCCTTTCCTCCCCCTACTCAGCAGCAGTGTGCTGTGCCCACCACTCCAGCCCCCACTCCTCTCGTCAAACTCCCTCCCCCACAAGCTGCGTCTGTCCCCTCACCCCTCCTTGCACAGCCCTTCCCAGAAGACCTGGGCACTAGGGGCTGTTCTTGGGGACAGGGCAGCCCCAACCCCTCCCACTTTCTATGGGGTTTGGGGAGCCGACTTAAGCCGAGCTCAGAAACTCTGGGGCCCTGGGCAGGGCACTTAGGGCCACGTTGAGATGAGACCCAGGAAGGCATGACATTTAACATTCCCCAAAAGAGAATTCTTGCTGCAAGAATTCATGCGGCGAGCACAGACACACTCCTGGATTTCGCTGTCTAGCACACTTTAGCCATTAAATCTTCCTGCCCACATACACATAAATAACACTGGAAACGCACTCTGTAATAACAAATAAAAAATGTGTTATCTAATCTTTCTCACCTGGAAAGGCCTTTACGGAAAGTCCCAGGGCCAGCTGAGCTGCCGCCCACACCCCCAGGCCGGAAGAGCCCAAGAGGCACAGTGTGGGGTGGGAGGCCACGGTGACCCCTCCCTTCCCCCGGCCTCCTTTCTTGGTGACAGGGAGAAGGAGCAAGGTGAGGAGGCTTCTTTGCTGTGAGTCTCAGACTGAGAGCTGTGCCCTCATTCGCCTTTGGAACCTCTGGCCTGAGGTACCTGGAGGCTCACTGATATTCATACCTTAACTGCAGACCTCGGCAACTCACCGAGAAATGTAAGTACAGGTAGCAGAGAGCTAAAGGAACAGTGACTCCAACAAAGTAAATGGAAATGAATGACTGTGTCGTAAAAGTCAGAAGCTGATGGCCCAGGGCGGCCGTGGTGGCTGCTTCACAAAGTGCTGGATTCAGGCTCATTCATCTTGGCCTGTTCTCTCAGGGTCTCCTGGCCCAAAATGTCAGCTTCTCCTCCAGCTGTCTCATCTGCACTTCAGGAAGGAGGGAGGTGAAGGAGGTAAAAGCAAAAGGAGCACATGAGGTGGTGGTGGATGGACAGACGATGGAGGAGCAGGAGCACAGGGAGGGACAGGCGACGGAGGAGCAGGAGCACGGGGAGGGACAGACGGGCGACGAGGAGCAGGAGCACGGGGAGGGACAGGGGGGATAGTGCTGGATGGAAGGCCCTATGGATGGTTCACGGTGGGTGAACAAATGATGTGTAGGTGGGTGAACAGGTGGATGAGTAGATAGGTGGGTGGTCATTTGGGTGGATGGATGGGTGATAGATGGATGGGATGGTGGGGGAGTGGAGGGTGAGCAGATGAGTGGGTGGATGGGTGAGTGGGTGAGTGCGTAGGAGTGTGGGGGTGAGTGGGTGGGTGGATGGGTGAGTGGGTATGGGGTTGGGGGTGAGTGGCAGGATCAGTGGGTGTGTGGGTGGGTAAGGGGATGGGGCTGCCGGGGTTGGTGATTTAGGAAGCTGTGGACTCACTCCACAACTGGATTGAGGGAACCCAGTTTGTGCAGCAGAACCTCTTCACATCTCTCCCCTGCACCCGCCCCTCTTCCCTCTTCTCTCCGGGGCCCTCCTCAGATCTCACGCCTCCAATTTTGAGAAACTGGCCTCACCCATGCAGCCTCTCTAGCTGTCTTTTCTCCAAGCTTGTTTCTCCCTGCGCTGCTGCCGTGGGTTCCCATGCGGGTTCTACCTGGTTTTCTTCGCCTCTAGCATCAGCGCTGGGAGGGCAGGGTCGTGTGTGTCCGAGCTTGATTTCGTAGAGGCTGCAGCAGTGCCTGGCACTGAGGAGGTGCTCCATTACTATTTGTTGAAAGGAAAGAAAAGGAAAGCAGGATGGCGAGATGGACTGCTGCTGCCCAGCTTCCTCCTGTCCGTTTTCCAGACACCGCTGTCTTACGGATCCCTCTAAACCCTTCTCTGGCACCATGGCTTCTCCAGGTTGGCCAGTTCTGAGACCTGCCCTCTCTTGTCCCTGACTTCACCTGCCCCTGAGAGCTTCCACTCCTCCTTTAGGATCTGGGCCAAAATAGCCTCCTCCAAGAAGCCACCCAGGCTGTTCTGTGAGCTGGGTTCCCCCTGTGTCCACCCCCGCCCCCATAGTAGTGAAGCATACTGTGCACCTGCTGCCATCAGACTTGGGGCCAGTCTGGGGCCTGGCACACAGGTGGGGCATTCCACAGGGTCTGACAGCCCTTCCCACTGACCTGGCCTCTGCTCTGTGCCCACCAGGGATTCCATACTTGGGCCTGGGGGTGTCATTCTGCAAGTCCCCCTGGGCCCAGTGGTTTCCATGGCTGCCAGGGCCTCTTGTGTCCCTCAGCAGGTGTGGGCTCTGCTCTCCAGCCCTTCTGCGGCCTTCTGGGATGCTGCTCTATCAGCCGCTCTTCTGGGGCAGCGCACTTTGGCGACAGCCACATCCAGTTTTGTTTTGTCAAAGTGACCTATGCACATCTGTTTTTTAGAAATCAAATGTAGTAAGATGTGAAACAAAACCCAGGCATCTCTGCCCATGGCCTGAGTCCCCACTCAGCAAGATAACTGTTTTCAACTCTGTTTCTTCCAGTAAGCTCCTGATACGGTTTGGCTGTGTCCCCACCCCAGTCTCATCTTGAATTGCAGCTCCCATAATCCCCATGTGTTGTGGGAAGGATCTGGTGAGAGGTAACTGAATCATGGGGACGGGTTTTTCTCATGTTATTCTGATGATAGTGAATAAGTCTCAGGGGATCTGATGGTTTTATAAAGGGCAGTTCCCTGCACACGTGCTCTTTCCTGCCACCATGTAAGATGTGCCTTTACTCCTCCTTCAGCTTCCGCCATGATTGTGAGGCCTCCACAGCCACGTGGAACTGTGAGTGAGTCCATTAAACCTCTTTTTCTTTACAAATTACCCAGTCTTGTATACGTCTTTATTAGCAATGTGAGAACAGACTAATGCATCTCCATATCTCCAGATAAAATGCTTATATTACTAGTTCTTGATTTATTAATTTTAGGCATTGTTTAGAATTTCACTCCATTACACGTTTGCTCTTTCTCTCCCCACATCCTCTTTATACTAGTTCAACATTTTTTAGTTTAGGCTGGGTGCAGGAGCTTATGCCTGTAATCCCAGCACTTTGGGAGGCCAAGGCAGGCAGATTGCTGGAGCCCAGGAGTCCAAGACTAGCCTGGGCAATGTGGTGAAACCCCATCTCTACAAAAAATACAAGAAAATTAGCTGGGCATGGTGGGATGCATGTAGTCACAGCTACACAGAAGGCTGCAGTGGGAGGATTGCCTGAGCCTGGGAGGTCTAGGATGCAGTGAGCTGTGATTGCACCACTGCATTCCAGCCTGAGTGACGGAGTGAGACCCTGTCACACACACACACACACACACAAAAACCACAATATTTTTAGTTTAAAAATATTCCATATTTACATTATCATGACTCCATAAGGATTGCTCTGAACAAGTGATATAATTACATGCTCCTTCCTGAGCAACTTCTTTGTTTTTCCTGGAGTTAATAATTGCCTCCTGGTTTTCCTTTTTTTGGTTTTCTATGTGTCAATAACAAATTCTTCCTAAATGCTCTAATCATTTTAGAAACCTCTCGTGACATGGCTTCCACACAGAAACTTGCATTATATAATCTAGGAAGGCCATATTCCCTGGATACGTTTCAGCAGGAGTCATCCAGTTTCCTGCTGCAGCTGGACTGGCTGCTCTCCAGGCCTGCTGGGAATACCCTTCCTGCCTCACCTTTGTTGGCATCCCCTTATCTTTCTTGGTTGACTTCTCCTTGTAGGGGAGCATCCTTCAGATACTTCTTCAGAAGAGACTCATGGGAGATAAGTATTTTGAAATTTAAAAATCTAATCGTGTCATTAGTGTTTCCTCACACTAGACAGATAGTTTGGCTGGGTATAGAATCTGCTATTAATCTCTTTTCCTCAGCATCTGTAAGGTACTTTGTCTTTGAGCTTCTGTGTGGCTACTGGAAGTCCAGTTCCATCTTTACTACTAACCCTTGGTATGAGTGGAGGCTAAAGTAACATCCCATGGAAGCTAATCCACCATGTTGACTTCTGACTAACACTGGTTCCAGGAATGCCTCTGAGATTTTCAGTTTATTTGTTGTTCCTTGCGTAAGAGCATGTCTGCAAGTCCTGCCTTTAGATCAAATTCCTCCCCATTCCCTCCGAAGCACATGTACCCTTTCCCTATGGTATATAACCCCTGGGTCTGGGGAATAATGGTGTGGAGATCTGTGTTTCTTGTGGCTACCCAAGACCACGTTTCTGTTCATAAGATCCTCAATAAAACATGCTAACAACAAGCTGGACTTACCTGCCTCCTTCTTTGGTTTCTCAGCTCCTTCTGCATTTGGGGGTTACCTTGCCCTTTTTTGAGACAGTATGTTGCTGGGTGTGGTGGGAAATGCCTGTATTCCTGGCTCTTTTGGAGGCCAAGTTGGGAGTATCACTTGAGTCCAGGAGTTTGAGACCACCTTGGCTGCAGCCTGGGCAACACAGTGAGACCCCCATCCCTACTAAAAATAGTTTAAAAATTGGCTGGGCATGGTGGTGCTTGCCTGTAGTCCCAGTTACTCAGGAGGCTGAGGTGGGATTGCTTGAGCCCAGGAGTTAGAGGCTGCAGTGAGCTATGATGACACTACTCAGCCTGGGTAATAGAGCAAGACCCTGACTCAAAAAAAAAAAATTCCCTTTATCCTTAAAAAGAGAGAGGGATGGGTGCAGTGGCTCACACCTGCAATCCCAGCACTTTGGGAGGCTGGGGTGGGTGAATCACAAGGTCAGGAAATTGAGACCATCCTGACCAACATGGTGAAACCCCATCTCTACTAAAAATACAAAAATTAGCTGGGTGTGATGGCGCCCGCCCGTAATCCCAGCTATTCAGGAGGCTGAGGCAGGAGAATCGCTTGAACTGGGTAGTCAGGAAGGTTGCAGTGAACTGAGATCATTTCACTGTACTCCAGCCTGGCGACAGAGCAAGACTAGGTCTCAGAAAATAAACAAATAAAAAGTGGGACCTCTGGAGTGAAGCTGCCTGGCAGAATCCCGGCTTCCCACTCCCTGCTGTTAACTTTGGGGAGGTGGGTGTGACCCTTCTGTGCCTGAGTTCTCTCATAATATTGGCACTGACCTCCTGGTTTATCAGGAGGAGTCAATTAGCTGGCATGCCCGAGGGGCACGGCTGTGCTTAGCTCCCTGGGAGCCAGTCGCTGGGTACGGCTGCTGTCATCACAGTTCTCTCAACTCTGTGGGTCTCCCTGGCTCCGTGGGTCTCCGTGGCTCCGTGGGTCTCCCTGGCTCCATGGCTGCTTGACCCATTCCATTCGAGGCTCTTCTCATCCGCCTGCTGGTGCTCAGCTGACCGGAAGTGAGGCCTGGCATTCCGGTGCCCTGGAGGAGGGTGGTGGTGGTCTTGTTGGCAGATAGGCCTTTCTGTAGAGGGCCAGGCAATGGGCTGGTGGCTTCATGGGGAATCTGTCACTTTCAGAGGCTGCTCTTGTCCCTCTGGCCAGTGAGTTTTTCAGAGAAGGCGCCTCTGCTCTCCTGCCTGGGGGGCTGTGGGCTGCTGGTGTCATTGCTGAGAGGAGGAGAGGTGGCCGCTGAGCTTGGTTTGTGATGGTCGCTCGGAACCCGTCTTCAGTGAGCACTTCGTGCCAGCCCTGCAGCGAGCCTGGTCCCAGGCCCAGTTTCCCCAGGGTCTCCTGTGGCTGGGAGAGGTCACAGGGAGGGACCCAATGGCTCTGACAGATGCCCACCTGGGCCCAGGAGAGCCTCTGGCTCACCATCCGCTCCACTCTGCCAAGACAGGCGCCCCAGCCACGGAGTGCCTTGCCACATCCTCCCTCCCCGGGGGCTGCTGCTCCACTCCCATTCTCTCTGTCCTGCAGATGGCACTTCCCTCTTCCTCTTCCATCATTTTCGTGATGTTTGGGGAAGGCCTGTGCTCCAGAAGCTGCGTCTCGTGGAGCCTGGTTCCCAGGATTTAAAGGGCCTCTGGATGTTTCTCCACTCACTCAGGACAGGCTGAGCCAAGACCCCTCCTACTCCAGGGCTTTCCCCCGGGGGTCTGACGGGGGCTACCTCCACAGAGGCCCGAGCCACCCAAGCTGGACTGAAGCCAGGTTTGGGAGGGGACAGCAGAGCCCCCAACAGCTGGGCAGGGCCAGGTCCAACTCCACCCATGGCCCCCCGCTCTTCCCGGGCTGCCAGTCCCAGGGGCGCGCCTTGGCTCCCAGCCTGCCAGGTCCTTCATGGCCCCAGACAGTGGGCAGGGAGGTGAGGTCAGGGAATAGGGACCACTGCCTCTCTACCCCTTGTCCCCATTAAGGGGACAATGGGAGAATAAGCACTTTTCTTTCTTCATTTCCTCCGCTGCCTGCTAATATCATATTGATGATAATTTCTCTTTAATGGGCTATTTGCAGTAATTATGATACACTGAGAGAGTAATTGTATCTGACTCCCAGTGCCCACCATGGCTGGGGGGGAACATGGCCTTCCGCCCTCTCAGCTGGGGCAGCTCTGCCTTTTGCCTGGGACCAACCACCTGCCCAAGGCTCCTGGTGACAGGGCCCTGCGGGACTTTGCCATCTGGGAAACACAGCCTTCAGAGGCCAAGACTCCAGGCTATCAACCTCCCAGAGCTGATAGGGCCTCTTTGCCAGGCTGGGGGACCCCAAGAAGCGCCCCCATCAGAGCTAGGATGACGCTGTATACAGCAGGACAGAGCACTCCCGCCTCCCTCCTGGGGGCAGCTGCAGGCTTTCATCTGGCTCTGACTTGGGCACCCAGATTCCCCAGAGACTCTGAGGTCCTCATCACAGCCAGCCAGCCCCCGGGAGCTGCTGGCTTCACAGGGTAAGCCCTGTGGCCTCTGTCTGTGCTGGGACATGAGTGTTCCCAGGCAGGGACTTCCCTGCCTTGATCTGGCTGCATGGAGTGCCTGGCACACCGCACGAGTGCAACAGATACTTGTTAAATGAAGGCAGAAATCTTGAAGAAGTTCAGCCCAGACTGGCGGCTTTGGTCACAGCAGGGTTATGCCACGTGGACCCTTGAGGGGCTCGCTCCCAGCTGCATTTCTTAGGGAGCTGCTGTCTGCATCACTCACTACCTTGGAGGCATGGACCCGGCACCCCTCAGGCCCCTCCCAGGGCTTCTGCCTCCTCCCAGTCCTGCCACTCGCTCTTTGCAATGCCCACATTTGCCATCCAGAGCCCAGGCCCAGTTGGACAGAGAGTGCTGGGGTACCCAGCAACAGTTGGGGCCTTCTCTGTTCCTGGGACACCCCAGCCCAGGTAGAGGCCAGAGGCCATCCAGAGGGTGACGTCAGCCCCAGGTCTCAGGAGACACAGGAACTCCAGAGCGCATTGAGTCTCTGGCTAGGACTCCACCCCCACTTAATGACCTCCCAGGCCTGCCCTACCCTCACTTAACAAAGCGACCATCCTTCAGACACTCAGCAGGCTGTGTTCAGGATAGAAACTACTAGAGCCAGGGAGGGCCCTCATGGAAGGGTTGGCTGTGTCTACACCACCCTCAGTCCCAGCCACATGGTCCCAAGAGCCCCTTGGCTCTATCGCCACTATCACCACCATCATCACCATGACCACCACCACGACCAGTACCATTACCATGACTGCCACCACCACGACCACCACCACCATCACCATCACTATCACCATGACCAACACAACCACCACCATTACCACCACCACCACCATTACCACCACCACCACCATCACCACCACCATCACCACCACCACGACCACCACCACCATCACCATCACCACCACCATTACCACCACCACCACCACCACCACCACCACCATCACCATCACCACGACCACCATCATCACCATCACCACCAGCATCACCATCACCACCATCACCACCACCACGACCACCATCATCACCATCACTACGACCACCACCACCACCACCACCACAACCATCACCGCCACCATCACCATCACCACCATCATCACCATCATCACCATCACCACTGCCACCACCACCACCACCATCTCCACCATCACCACTTCACAATTTACCATCAGTTTCTACTTGGACCAGAGCCTTGCTAGTTGCATGATCTGTTGGCAGATAAGACACCGCCTCTTGAAATTCTAAGAAAAACTAAAGGTCAAGCCTGAGCAACACAGCGAGACCCTGTCTCTACACAAAATAAAAAATATGAGCTGGGCATGGTGTCGTGCACCTGTAGTCCCAGCTACTTGGGAGGCTGAGGTGGGAGGATCGCTTAAGCCCAGTAGACCAAGATATAGTGAACAGTGGTTGTTCCACTGCACTCCAGCCTGGGCAACAGAAGGAGACCCCATCTGAAAAGAAGGAAAGAAAAGGGCTATTTTTGCTCACAGAGTAACAAACAGGGCGGTGTCTCCAGGGCTGAGGTTGTCAAGGGGCCTTGCACCTGGCCACTGTGGTTGGCGGTTGGGAAGAAGGGTTGAGAGGCTGCACAGCATGGCCAGCAGGTCCAGAGTGTGGCAGGAGGAGAGCATTCCTGGAATCACTGTCAGCCCGACAGAGGCCACAAAAAGAAGCTGACTCGAACACATCTGCTCCCGGCCCCAGGAGCAAAGGGCTGGGAAGGGGTGTGGCCTCCACTTGGAGGCACCAGGCCGTGAACCCACCCTGCCTGGACTCCTTCAGGTAACTGCAGTCTGAGGGCAAGAGGCAGGTACAGGTGGCAGTCAGAGGCCAGAGGTGTGGAGTGGGAGGACTCCCTCCCAGGGGCCTGCGGAGCTGAGCAGAGGGGATGGGAACCCCTGCAGACACTTGGGGTGGGGGGCTTCCCGCCTGCCTCCCTACCCCCCCGCCCGCCCCGCCCCACACCAGGAAGCAGGGCTGCGGGCCACTGTCTCCTCATACGTCTTTTCTGGTCAATAAACCCTGGCTCCTGGGGCTGGGGGAGCTGATGGCGCTGCCTGCCCCCACCGGAGCACTCTGTCATAATTAAGCGCATGCAGCCTAACTAATTGAGTGGTCAGGACGCTAATTAGTGGCTTTATTGAGACTGGAGGAGGGTGAAGGGCAACCTTGGCACCAAGCCCCCCTCCCTGGCCTGGATGGCTCTGCTCTTTGCATCCCCAGGAACTGGCCCCCACGCCTCACCCTAGCCCCCACCCTCTACCTGGCCCTTGTCAGTCCTGTGCCCTCAGCTCTGCCTCCTGTTGCCCTGGCCCCAGCTGCTGGCTGTGCTGCCTGCACCTCTGGCCTGGTCCCCGAGGCCCTGCCCTCTTCCCAGCCCTGGCCTGATCCCCAACCTTGAGGGCCCCGGATCTCCCTTGTTCTGGCCACGGCCTGTGGCCTTTCTTGTCCCTCTGTGATTCTCAGGCCTGGTAACCCCTCCCTGCGCTGGGTTCTCTCCTCTGTCACACACCCCTCAGCATCCCTGCCCAAGGCGAGCCGAGCATCCTGGGGCCTGGGCCTCAGGACCTCTCTGGGCGGCCTTCCAGGACAGGTGCGTCCTGGAGCCTCCAGCCACCAGCCTGCCCAGGCTCGGCCCCTAGCACAGCACACTCACTCCTCACCATAGGGGCCTGGCCCCATCTGTGACCCCGGCCTCTCCAAGCAGCCAAAAGTCCACGGGGACCTGAACAAGGCATCGGGTGAGAGGCAGGTGAGCGCAGCCAGACCCCACACCTTCAGAGGCCTTCTCCGAGCAGCTCCTCCCCAGCAGGCTCCTTGGCTGAGCAGAGGGGCCAGGGGGTGGGAAGGCTGATGGAGGGAAGGCAGGGGAAAAGGTGGGGAGCCGCGGGCTTGGGGACTGTCCCCAGAGCTCCTGCCACTCTCCTCCAGCCTGGGACACCAGGGCAGCAGGAGGACCCTCTTTTCCCTGGAGGAGAGGAGCGGGGCCCTGCAGGTTGGCCACATGCTCGCTGAGCTTCAGAGACCTCAGCTGCAAGGGGGTGCTGATGACAGGCTGCTGACAGGCTCGTTCCTGGTGAGGAGCGCCTGGACCTGCCAGCCGCCCTTGTCCCCCTCCTGGTTGCTCTGCCTGAGGCACCCTGGGAGAGGAGAGGGGCTCCGGAGACCAGAGGAACTTTGTGGGGCTGGAGGGATCCCAGTACTGAGGTAGGCACGACACGGCGGGGCAAGGGCCGGAAAGGGCGGGGGGGGCGGGGGGGCGGGGCCGGAGGGGCGGGGCCGGGAAGGGGCGGGAAGGGTGGGGCCGAGGCTGGGGCCGGGTAGGGACTAGGGCGGGACGGGACGGGACGGGGCGGGGAGGGGCGGGGACCTGGGCTAGGCGGGACCTGCTGGTGCTGGAACCCGATCTTAGCCCTTGGCGAAGGTCCAGAGGGTGGGCTCCTCGCAGAGGGCAGGACACCCACCTGCCCGTGCACCTGCTTCTTCTCTGGTCTCCCGCCCCCCAGCAGCATTCCAGGACCCAGGGGTGTCACCGGGACGGGGAGGGAAGGGCTGAGCCTGGGTCTGGGGACATTGGGACAGGGGGAGGGGCTGGCGCTCCCCGCTGGCCGGGAGCCCGTGGCCTGGCGCAGCTCCACGACCGGCAGATGGCAGCAGGCGTGGGGGGCAGGAGAACACGGAGAGGGGGCGTCAGATGGCGCCGCCCGGGGCTGCCCCCCGCCCGCCGCTAGGAAGAGAGCTGGGGCCCCGGGCTCTGCGCATCTGGAGGGGCCACGTGACTGCCGCGCAGCGCGGGTGGCAGGAGAGGTGACACGCCGACTGCCACCGCCGATGCCCGGGGCTGCCTCGAGGTGGCAGGTGGGGCGGGGCCACCGCGCAGGCACAGCTGTCTCCCGCAGTTCCTGGCTAGGTGGCCCCAGCGGCCAGTGAGCCAGCGGGGATTCTGCTCCTGCGGGGTGTGGGGAGTGGGCGGTCCGCAGTGAGGGCGGGCGACGGGGAGGCGCGAGGAGTGGCGAGAAATGCCGGCACAGGGCGAGGAGCTCGGGCCCTCCTAGGAGGAGGAAGACAAGGCCTGCCCCCCAAGACACCCCCATGCAGTCTGAGCTTCCAGCGGCCACTGAACCAGCAGCTGCTGGCCTCTCCTTGTCAGGAGTCCTGGGGGCCCCTCGCCATGGAGACCTCAACGGAGCACCCTCAGGAAGGCGCCTCACAGGGAAAGAGGGCTTGGGTTGGCCTTGGGGAGTCCCTTCTGAGGGGGTCCCTCGGGTCAGTGGCACAGCCTGGGAGACTGGGCTGGAGCTGGGCAGCCTTTCAAGGAGGACCCCAGCTAGTGGCCAGCACCCCGATTCCACCCCGTGGGCTGGGCTGGCGCCTGCCTTCTCCTGTGTGTGTCAGGACCCCAGGTTCCCTCTCAGTTTCTGCCAGGCCAGCAGCAGAGCCTGGGATGGGGTGTGAGGGGCACGGGTCAGCTAGCACATGGCCACAATAGGGCCCGGTGTAAGGGTGGGGGACCTGGGACAGTGGCTTTGCCCCTGGGTGGTGACCAGCCCCACTCAGGTTTGTGATCACCCGTGAAGTCCCCTTACTAGGAAGGGGCATGGCCTACTAGGTGGAGATTCCAGGGCCTGCCGTCCTGGGCTCTGAGCTGCACCAGCGCCCAGGCCAGGCTGAGGCAGGCAGGGGAGAGCTTGGCGGAGCAGAGCAGGGGTCCCCCAGCCTCCCCTCCTGCCTCTGCCTTCTCCAGAGGCTGTGGGCTGAGGATGCTTTCAGAGGGGCCCAGAAGAGCCTCTTGTGGTTAGCTGAGGCTGCCTGAGGAGGAAGCTCATGAGGAGGCAGCCTCCTGCACTGTCCCTGAGGGCCACTGTGGGGAGCATGCCCTGGGCCGAGCTCCCTCCCACCTGGGTCCTGGGGGGAGGCCAGGCCAGCCTACTGGGTCCCCTGGCTGAAGGGGAGGGACCCCAGCCCTCCCTCCTGGCTGCTGTGGGTGGCCTTTAGCCTCACATCCCAGCAGGCCCAGTGCTGTGGGTGGAGGTGGGGGGAGGGTCCCAGAGGGGCACATCCCCCCAGACCTTGGAAGAGGAGGTCATGGCTGTGGGCGATGTGGAGTGGAAAGCACTTGGGCTGGCCAGGGCCATTCGGGGCCTGGGAGTTGAGGGAGTGAGGCCTGGGGGGCACCTGCCTTGGCGGCGGGCGGGCAGGAGACTGCGATCCCTGGGGTGTGGCTGCAGAAGGGCCTGCAGGCTTTGGGACCTCAGCCTGCATCTGTGCTGAGCATACTACCCCCCTGGGCTGTGATGGGGACACCTCAGAGCTGCCTTGGGAGCCCCGGCTGGCAGAGAGAGTGAGCTGGAGACTGGCACAGCCCTGCCCGGGGGCAAACAGCTGGAGGTGGAGGCCTGGCCAGGCCTGCTGAGGACCAGGGTGCCAGGAGTGGGTGGAGCGTTCTCCTAGAAACCCCTCAGGCCGATGCACTTGATTAAAAGCAAAAGAACTTAATTCCAACCAGTGTTTACAGCAATGGAATTCTTTCTCACGGTTTCCGCAGTCAAATACATTTGAACGAAGTGGAATCTGTCGATCACAGATAATGAATTTTGTCAGGGGTGGCAGGGACTCAAGGCTGAGAAGGAGCAGCCAGGGAGGGAGGCCGGGGACATCAGGGCTTCTCAGCTGCAAGTTCCCGAGCCCCTTCCAGAGGCTCTGCTTCTGTTGGGGTCCCAGTGAGGGGTCCCAAGGAGGAGTCCAGGGATAGGCTCCCTCCAAGCCCCCTCCTCGGCTGGCCATAGGGGCACCAGGAGCGACCCCAGTGCAGATTCCTAGCCCCGCCCCGAGGATTCTGAGGCCCAGGCAGGAGGAGGAGCTGCATTTTTACAAACACCCTGCAACGCTGCCACTTGCTTCAAGGGGACCCCTGGCATCAGGTCAGGTGTGCAGGATGGGACGAGAAGGGAATAGGATCTTTCTGGGGAAGGCAGGTGGGCCTCCCTCGCTGACAGTGGGTTCCCCAGCAGGGGCAGCAGGTGGGATGGGGGTGAAAGCCCACAGGCTTCTGGGAGGGATGTGTGGGGCCCAGCTGACCATGTGGCTGGATCACCAGGGCCTGCTAGATGTGTAGGGACAGGAGGTGAGACGGAGGGCTTCCTGGCGGGAGTGGCATCTGACATGACCCTGCAGGGACCCACAGTCAGGCAGAGAGGCCAGAGACCAGCCAAGCTGGGGGACTGAACGGCAGAACACTGGCTAGAGAGGCCAGGGCCCTGGCTGTGTGGCAGGGCCTGTACTCCCCAGCTGGGTGGCAGAGGTGGCCAGCTGCGTGGCAGGGTCAATCTGCCGTCTCTAGTTGTCTATGACTTGTACACCCCACCACCCACAGGGCTCCTTGGGGTTTGGAGAAGGCATCCCCAGCCAGCCCAGCCCTCCTGGCCCTGCCAGAGGGAACTGGAGCCTTGGGGTTGGGTTTCAGGTCACTCTGCCAGGCCATGAATAATGCAGCTAACTGAGATTGGAAGGTGACCTCAGCCCTGGGGGCAGGGGGGCACCCCCAGAGCCTCCCGCCTGCCCTGGCATCTCTGATGATCAGGGGTTCCCCCTAGGACCTGCCTGGATATCCAGCCGGCTTCCAGCCTGGATCTGGCCTCCTATAGCCACCAAATCAGGCAGTGACTGAGGTGAGGGGTGGGCATAGGTGGGGTGGCTTCGGGATGGGCTGTTGGCGGATGGGGACCCTGCGGCAGGACCCTCCACCAGATGGAGAGGTGGGGGCTTCCCTGGGAGGGTCCCAGAGTGCACACAGCTATCGCTGGAGCACCAAGGATTGCATAGGACCAGCCAGGGCCTGCCAACGACAGTGACACATCCTGCCTTTGGTTTGTGGGTGTCTCCTTTGACACTTGGTGACCTACATGTCAGCATGAACTTCAGAGCTCTGAGGACAAAGGGGAGCACCTCAAGGCTTGGGGCTGGGGGAGCAGGTCGTACACAAAGGAGGACATCAGAAAGGCAGGGACCTCCCCCGGAGCAAGACCACCGACCAATAGCCCCTTCACAATCAGTTTCCAAACCAGGGTTTGCTGCCAGGCCACCCACCACCATGGGGATTGGAGAAGGATGCTTCAGGGTGGGCAGAGGCTGGGAGGTCTGCCTTCCCAGTTCCCTTTTTGTCTTTGTTTTTGTTTTTTTTTTTGAGACAGAGTCTTGCTCTGTCACCCAGGCTGGAGTGCAGTGGTGCGATCTCGGCTCACTGCAACCTCCACCTCCTGGGTTCAAGTGATTCTCGTGTCTCAGCCTCTCAAGTAGCTGGGACTACAGGCCTGGCTAATTTTTAGTATTTTTAGCAGAGACGAGGTTTCACCATGTTGCCCAGGGTGGTCATGAACTCCTGAGCTCAGGTGACCCACCTGCCTCAGCCTTCCAAAGTGCTGAGATTACAGGCGTGAGCACCCAGCCCCGAGTTCCCGTTCTCAGACAGCGTGTAGGCAATGCACTCCAGAAATGGGAGAGAAAACCGAGAAGGAAGAAGACGAGGGTTCCAGGAAAAGCCCAGGGAAGCCGCCATGGGGTAGCGAGTGTGTCCTCCCAGAACGTCAGACATACTGGAGACAGACGGCTCTGACGTCCACCTTGGGAGGCTGAGGTGGCAGGAGCCCTTGGGGAGTCTGAGACCAGCCTGGGCAACCTAGTGAGACCCCGTCTCTACAATAAATTAAAAATGAGTTTGGTGTGCTGGCGGCCGCCTGTAGTCTCAGCTACTCTGAAGGCTGAGGTGGGAGCCGACTGAGACTGGAAGGTGATCTCAGCCCCAGGGTGGGAAGGGGCACCCTTAGAACCTCCCAGCTACTTGAAGATTGCTGGAGTCCCAGGAGGTCAAGGCTGCAGGGAGCTGTGATGGCACCACGGCAGTGCAGCCTGGGCGACTCTGTCTTAAAACCAAAAGAAAAGGTCCTGAAATCATGCTGTTGACACTCAGTGTGGGGACTGGCCATGTGCCGGCCAGGACAGAGAGGCATGAGTGAGCAGGAGAGACGGGGGTGAGGGTGGAGACGGAGACAGAGAGAGATGGAGACGAGAGAGAGAGGGAGAGAGAGAGACAGAGAGAGAGAGTGCACGCCTGACTTCAGGACGGTGCAGCCTCAGGCCGCCATGGCTGTGGGCAGTGTCTAACTGTACACTCTCCAGGGCAACCAACCAGACCCTGTATGGTGACCACAGCTGCTGATGACAAGGAAGAGGCAGCCAGGGGCAGGGGCAGGAGATTCGTGTTCTGTCGGAAGAAGGCAAGGGTGAGCTTCTGGAGCTGGAAGGAATGTGGAGGAAGCCACGTGGCTGGCCATGTACAAGCACAGAGAGGAGGCAGGAGTGGCCAGAGGCACTGATGTGGTGGCCGAGCAGATGGGGTGGCAGGCAGGATGGCCGGCACTGCTTAGGACACAGCACGCTCTTGCCACAGGGTCCAGGAGCAGCCCCTCGGTGTCTACCCAGATGAGCAGAAACTGACCAACCCGAACGCGGACTTGAGGGCAGCTGTGTTCCTCAGTGCCAAGCCGGGGGGTCAGCCCCCAACCCCCAGATGGCAGGATTTACTCAGCACCATAAGGAAGGAGCTCTCCAGCCCCAGAAAGACCGCGAAGAGCCTTCAAGGAGAGTTTCTAGGGGAAAGACACCCTCTGAAAGGGCCACAGGCTGTGTGAGTCCCAGCAGAAGGCACTCTGGGAAAGGCACAACCTCGGGGAAGGGGAGAGTCTGCAGCTGCCGAGGTGCAGAGGAGGAGGGCTGGGGCGGGCAGCGGGAGGGTTAAGGGCGGCGACGCCCCTCTGTGCGCTGCCAGACGGTGGAAGAAAACAGCAGTGCGCATCGGAACCCATGTGGTACACCTGGAGTGAGCCCCAGTGTCAGCGCAGACTCGGGGGCAAACAGAGTGAGGTGGGGCTAGTGAGGGGGGCAGGGGAGGGTTGAGGGCAAGGTGGCAGCTCTGCCCTTTCTGCTCACTTTTCTGTACATTTTTAAATGCTCAACAAAAAAGTCTATAAATTCTACAAACAAATGGAAACAGCAGAAACACTGCAAGCCAGGGATGTCCCCCCACCATTGGAAGGATGCCGGGCAAGGGGGTGCTGAGGGGCTGGGATCCACCTGTCCCAAGGGTCCGCAACCCTCCTCCCAGCCGTGGGTCACAGGTGGGAGAACGCTCGGGCGTGGGCAAGGCAGTGCTGCATGTGCCCCTCCTTTGTCTCTGTCTCTGTCCATCTCCGTGTCTCTTCTCATCACTCTCCCCCACACTGCCCTCTGTCTGTTTCCCCAACTATGCTTCCCCTCCCCTCCCCTCCCCTCCCCTCCCCTCCCCTGCCCTGCCCTCCCCTCCGCTCCCCTCCCCTCCCCTCCCCTCCCCTCCCCTGCCTTCCCCTCCCCTCCCCATCTCTGGGCCGGCTCCGCTGACAAGCTGATCAATTGCTCATCTCTGCTTGCAGGAGATTCTAACTCAAGTGTGGCATCTTAATCAGCACCTCTGCTGTCCCAAGCCATCGACTGCCTGCCCCAGCCAACAAATGAGCCCATTGACCAGGCCTCCTTGCCGCCCCCTGGGCCGTGTGCCTGCTGGGCTCTGCACGCCATCTGGTGGCCGTGGGGCGCAGCATAGCCCAGAGAGTGGAGGGAAGGCCGGGGAGGGGAGGCCGCAGAGGCATCCCTGAGGCCTGGGCGCTGGGCGGCCGGGAAGAGGCTCCAACAGACACCCCCATCTCAAGCTGGCTGCTCACCCTGGACCCCCTTCTCCCACCTCCCATACGACTGGTGCGCCCTGTCACCCCTGCACAGCCTCCTCGCAGCCCTGCAGCTGCTCACCCCTGCAGCTGCTCACCCCTGCACAGGGGCCACAGACCCTGCCCACGTACCATGTCCTTGAAGGTCCCCACCCTGTCAGCAAGCCCCTCCCGCCTTGCCGATAGACACTGTGGCTGAACCTGCTCCCACCCAGCTGCACCCCCAGGCCCTGGAGGGCAGGGGTCTTAGTCCACTGGGTCGCAGCTATTCCTCAGGGCCCCGAGCTCCAGGGATGCTCAGCAGGGCCCGCTGCTGAGTGAATGCACTGAGCTATCTAAGAGCAGGAGAACCAGTGGTTATAGACCCGAGTGGGGCTCAGCCCAGGTGGGCGCTGGTCTCATCTCGGGGGGCCAAGCTGCTCCCTATTCCCAGGTGTGTCTGTTGAGGTTATAAGAGTTGGGGGGACTCCTGGGAGTTGTGGGTCAGGGTCTCTCCTGGAGAGGGGTGTGGAGTGGCGCCTGAAGGCACAGGATGATTCCTGGGGGCTGGCCTGGCACACTCTGCCCACCCTTCCCACCCTCAGCCAGCCTGTGGGGCCAGCCTGCAGGTACCGGGGTCCCAAGACCGGTACCCACCCCATCGAAGAACCTCAGCACTCCTCTCTGCCCAAATGACATAGCCCGGTGGCCAGGGAGGGGCAGCCAGTCCACAGATTTCTGTCCCTTCCCCAGGCTTCTCTGCCCCCCCTGCCCTAAGTGCCCCCAGTGGAGTCCAAGGTGGTGTCTCCCTTCAGGGCTTGGGATCCCCAGAGGCTCCTTTCCTTGGCCCACTAAACTGTTTGTCTTTCACGAGGTCATCTGTTGACTGCCTCCCCCATCAGACTGGCAGCCTGAGCTGGTCCTTAGCTAGCACCCAGCGGGGGTGTGGTCTGAGGGCCCCTGGGGCATCTCTTCTAGGGCTTCTACCCTCCCCCTGCCTGGACCCCGCCCTCGCCTGTGTCAGCGCCCCCCTGGCCATGGGGATCAGTGTGGGCCCTTGTTGGTCAGAGCAATGGTGCAGTGCAGGGGTGAACCCCACTGCCCACCCCTCCCCTGCTCCCGAAGCCTCCCCAGGAGATCCCAGCCCCCAGCAGAGGCTGCAGGCCCAAGGTCAGCGGTCTGCGTATTGACAGCGGCCGACCGCCCAGCTGGCAGGGGAGGGTGCAGGCTGCACGCAGCTCGATGCGGCCCATCTTGTGAGACAATAAATTTGGCCATTGACCCAGCAAGCAGACGTCGATAAATGAATGGTTAATATAAACATTGTCCTTCCCAAATTAATCCGGGCCTCGGGGGTGGGGGTACAGGGCAAGTGGGAAGTTGAAATACGGAGGAGACGGGGCAGGGACAGTGATGTATGGGTGGCCAGCGTGTCCCAGCCTCCCAGACACATCCCTGCCAAGGAAAGGTCTTCTTTCTCTCCTCAGGGGACTCCTGGGCAGGTGTTTGGCTAGTGCCAGGAGGACAGCCACCTTTAGCAAACAGAAATCCAAGGGGCAGAGTTATACTTAGATTTCTGATTTAAAAAAAAATTTTTTTTTTTTTAGTGTAAGTATATCCCATACACTGTTTGGGATATACTTACACTAAAAAAAAAATTTCATTGCTTGTCTAAAATTCACAAGTACCTGTGTTTTATCTGGAGACTGAGTGAAGGGCAGGAGGGAAGTCCGGTGGCTGCAGAGCCTGGCTGGGTCCACACGGCCTCAGCCCTGCCCAGCTCTGATGCCCCTGACACCCCCACCCTCCTGGAGCCACGGCCAGCACGTACACAGCCAACACTGGAGACAGCCCGGAGCCGATGACGTCAGACCGATGTCATCATCGTGTCCTGCACTGCGTCCTGACACGCCTCCCCTGACGCTCACCTCTGTGGCCTGTGCTTCCCCGCCAAGGGAGGAGGTGGCTGTGGGGGGCGGCGGTGTGTGCAATTGAGGACTGCCTCCCCGAGGAGTAGCAGGCATTGGCTATGGCCCGGTGGGGCCTCCTTGCCCCTCTGTGGTGGGGCTTGCATATCTTTGGGGTGCAAGCCAGGGGCCAGACGTCCCATCAAGAACTCTATAAATAAATAAGCTGGGTCATATAAACAAACCACAGCCTGCTAAGCAGTCCTGACCCCAGGCAGCTGCAGGGCTGGGCCAGGCTGTCTCCTGCACCCAAGGCCTGCCCACAGTCTCTGGGAAGAGGTAAGAAGCTGCCAGACACTCTCGACAGGCCGGAGGAAGCTCCTGGAAGCCCTGGGCCCCAGCGCCCACAGCCAGGCCTGGGCGCTGAACCAGGGGGAACCACGGGCAGCCACTGGCTCTCTCCCCCGCACCTGGCACCCAGGGTCAATAGTGACTCAGCCCACAAGGCCAGTGGCTGGACCCTATCTGGGCAGCTTGGGGCCTGGCTGGCCCCCCACGAAGCCTCCAACCCAGGCCATCAGCTGCTGAGGTCCACAGCCCCAGCTGAATGAGCTCTGTGGGGGCGGGTGAGCTAACAAATCAGCTCTGGCTCCCCCAGTCCAGGCAGCTGTCACCGGGCTCTGGTGCCCCCAGGGTTGGGCTGTGGTAGTGCTGGGACCACCCTGCGCTGCCCTCCTGGCCCAGGAGCCGCCTCCTCCCTGGATTCCTCCCTGCTGCCCTTCTCGGAAGACATCCTGCAGAGCCTGGGTTGGGGGCGGCTGCCCTCAGAGGCCTCCAGCCCACATCAAGGTAGAAGAGGCTGCAGACCCCAGGGTCAGAGATGGATGGGCCCTGGGGTCCTGTGCCCCGCCGCAGCCAGGCAGATGGGAAGCAACTGTCAGCACCTAATGGGCCCTGTGACAAATGGGAGGTGGTGGGGGCTGGCAGAGTTTCCCACCATCCCTGCAGAGCCCAGAGGGCCGGGCAGTTCTGGCCCAGCATGGGAGGGCAACACCACGGTCAGGAACCCACAGGATAGGGCTCTGTCCCCTGCCCCCATGTTCTCAGGTGGGTTCCGGGGTCCTGGCAGGGAAGAGGTGGCAGTGGGAGATGAGGTCTGAGGTGGTCCCGGGCTGCCCCGTGCCCCTCCCAGGCTCACGGAGGGGATGCTGAGCTCAGCACTGGCTGGCCGAGGGCTTTAGGGACCATTAAAAACGCTTTCTGCTGGCCGCTGTGAACCGTCCATTTGCTGCTGGCCTGGAGTTCCTGCCGCCCCACCCCCGCGCTTCCTCCTTTAAACCCTCCACCCTCAGGGGCTCTCTGGCTTCTGCCACTCTTCCTGGGTGAGGCCCCCCTCCACCTGCCCAGCTGGCAGGATGCCTGCCCCTCGCCAGAGCTTCTCAGGGAGACCCCATGCTGAGTGAAGGTGGTGAGCACGGGACACATGCTGTGACCCCAGTGACCTGAGGCTTTGAGGCTCTGATTCACAGGGTGGGGGCAGGGCTGGGGTCGGGAGTGGGGAGGGCTCAGAGCTCCTCAGCAGGCCTGCCCCGGGAGGGAGACAGAGTCAGTGAGGGAAGCTGGAAGGTTCTGGAGGCATGAGGACGTGGGCACGCTTCACACTGCTCAGGTGCACCCTCAGAGCTGGCTGAAATCCTAACTTTGATGTTACGCACATTTTACCATAATCACAGTTTTAAAATCGAGCTGTCCCGTGGTGTCCTCTATGGAGGCCCAGCTCTGCCTGAGTGGGACACTGGGCTCAGGAGGTGACTGTTTCGAGGCAGCCTCTCCTGGGGCTCACGAGGCCAGCCTGACCTTCCTTCCAGGGTCAGGGTGACCAAGGGAACTGGGGGGCATATGGGTAGGTGGGCCCCTTCCATGACTGCTCCCCAGGAGGAACAGTGACAGTCCGGGGGGGACAGTGGGTGGGGAGAGCGCTCAAGGTTTGCGCAGAGGGGCATGGGGGGGCCCTGCAGCCCGGCACCCTGTGTGAGTCCCTGGAGGGCAGGTCTGGGCCAGGCCAGACTCAAGAGGGCTCTGGGAAGAGTGGGGCTGGCGGCAGGCGCCACATGCAGGCGGGGTCCAGCCCCTGGAGCGCAGGAGTCATGGCTGGGGGTGTGGGGAGGGCATTCTTTTGCTGATGATGGAATCAGGGACCCTCAGGCCACTGGAGCTTCTGGTCTGGCAGGCAGTGACTGCACTCCACACCCCAGCTGGTTGGGGTGTGGGACAGGGCAGGCCGGGTGGGAGCACCCCCACGAGTGGGAGTCAGGGGTCGGCGGGAGGCCCTCAGGCCTGGGACCCTGTCTTGGCAGCAGGATTTGGGGTTCAACAGAGGGAGTGATTCTGCCTCAGTGCAGTCACTCAGGGTCCTCGGCTGCCTTCCTGGAGCCCCGGCAGGCGTCCTGGGCTTCTCTACCACACAGAGGCGGGGGCTGCTGACCTGGCAGCGGGCGGACGGAGGCCTCAGGAGAGCTGCCTGTAGAGACCGGGCCGCCGCCAGCCCAGGAGAGATTCAGAGGGCAGCTGGCTCGGCCCGGCCACGATCGACCCCGGGAGGCTCTTCCGAGGTGCATAAAACTGCTTGTTCTCCCAGTTAGAAAAACGGCCCTGCTCTGGGATAATGGATCGATTTCCCTCGTTAGGAATATTCACAAATGCCAGTTCCAAGAACAGATCAATCCCAGTCTCCTCTTGACTCAGCCATGGGGGCGGGAGCAGCCGGATGCAGCCCCCTTGTGCACCCCCAGATACTGTGCCAGGGTGGGGAAGGGCTGAGGGGGGGCAGGGGCCCAGAACAGGCCAGCGGGGGAATGTCTAAGTCCTACCACGCTATGTGACCCTGGACAGGTCTCTGGGCTTCTTGGGGTGCTAAAATAGGAGCACACGTCCATCCCCATGGACCTCAGGGGCTGCATCAGGGGCCCAGGGAACCTTTCAGCTGCTCTTTCAACCCACTCCCCACCGTAAGCAAACGACTTGTCCAAAGTTCTGGCTCTGCCAAAACGTCCTCTGGAGCCTCCAAGAACTGGCCTGCCTGACCTCCTCTCCCTCCTTCTTCCTTCCCTGCACCATACTGTTTCAAGCGTCCTCAGTCAGCCTAAAGAACTCCTATTCATTCTTCAAAACCCTCTACAGTTGCCCCTTCCCAGGAAGAACTGTGCTTCTTCCCTGTGGGTAGTTCCATCCTGGTCCCTGTGCACCAAGCACTTGCCCCTGGGTGGCTCCCCTCGCTCCCCCAGCCCACAGGGATGGAGGCTTACAGAATAGTCGGCTGGGGCCCAGGCTCCTCTAGGACAGGCAAAGACCCAGGCTCCCCAGAGTGGGTAGTAAACCAGTCTGAAGTGTTTTCTTGTTTGTCTGTTTAAGTGCTTATCTGCTCAGCTGAGCTCTCATAGTATGTGCATTATAAAACTCACAACCCGGAAACACACAGGCCTATTTAAGGATTTACTGCAGCCTGAGCAACAGAGTGAGACCCTGTCTCTACAAAAGATAAAGTTAAAAAATTAGGCCGGGCACAGTGGCTCACACCTATAATCCCAGGATTTTGGGAGGCTGAGGCAGGTGGCTCACTTGAGGTCAGAAGTTCAAGACCAGCCTGGCCAACATGGTGAAATCCCTATCTCTACTAAAAGTACAAAATTAGCCAGGAGTAGTGGCATGCACCTATAGTCTCGGCTACTCAGAAGTCTAAGGGAGGAGAATCTCTTAAACCTGGGAGGCAGAGGATGCAGTGAGCCGAGATCCACCATTGCACTCCAGCCTGGGCAACAAGAGCGAAACTCCATCTAAAAAAAAAAAAAATTTTTAAAATTTAAAAATTAGCTGGGCAGTGGCTCATACCTATCATCCCAGCACCTTGGGAGGTTGAGGCAGAAGGATCACTTGAGCCCAGGAGTTCAAGACCAGCCTGGACAACATAACCAGATCTTGTCTCAACAAAAAATTTAAAAAAGCTAGCTGGGTGTGGTGGCATGCGCCTGTGGTCCCAGATGCTTGGGAGACTGAGGTGGGAGGATCGCTTGAGTCCAGGAGGTAGAGGCTGCAGTGAGCAGTGATCGTGCCACTGCACTACAGCCGGACTGACAGAGCAAGACCTTGCTCCAAAAAAAAAAAAAAAGCCTTTCCCTGTTCAGGGGAACTCACGTGTCCATTACACACACACAAAGAGGAGCCCCAAGCAGCAGTGAAACCCAGTTCTCGAACTTTCTCCCACTCCCTCATCTGCTCTGGAGTTGCTGGGATCACCACTGTTCAGGAAATGAGGTCAGCTGTGCACACAAAGAGAAAGGGAACCCCAGCAGAGGGGGCTCTGCAGGGCTCCAGCTCAGAAATGCTCACCGCTGGGATCCTGCAGGGGAGGGCCTGGATTTTTTCCCTCACTTGCAAGCCCTGCTAGGGCCCTTCCCAGGGAAGCTATCCCTGAGCGAAGTCTCCACAGCCTTCACCTGGGAGTGACAGACACTCTCTGCCCTGGGTGGGCCTGGGGAGGCTGGGTGGCTGTGTCCTCAGCCCACCCTCACCAGGGCAGCACCTGCTGGCTGCCATGCCATGTGGGCTAGGTCTCAAGCCCAGGTGGATGAATCTCTTCCCTGTCCCATCTCTGCGTCCCTGGCCTCTGTGCCCCATGTGAACTGACTGGCCAGGGCTCCTAAGTGCAATGGAGGTGGCTGAGCAGGCCTGTTGAGGAGCTCTGAGCCCTCTTCCTGGGTACCGTGAGCCACAGGCCCTCTGCCCGGGCAGGGCCATGGGCCTCCCTGTGGACACCCCATGATGGGGGCCACCCCTCCCACAGCCCCGCACGCTCTGGGTCATCCCTGCCTGTTAGCAATTCGAACTGAGAGTGATCGAGGCAGGAATTCCTGCAGGGCCCCAGCTGGCCCAGTCTCAGAATCCCATTGAGGGTCAGTGGCACAAATGTCTGTGCCAAAGTCCTGGGAGTGAGGCCTGGAGGAGGCCCCCAGGCAGCCTTGGGGGGCTGCTCGTCTCTCAAGACAGCGCCCTGCTGTGGCTCCAGGGCCAGGCCACTGTTCCAGCCCCAGCTCCCTGGGGGCCTGAGGCCAGCACCATGCCGGATGATCTGCTATTGATGAGGTGGGGGCGGCCCGGGGCAGGCAGGTCTGGGTCAGCAGATCCGCTCCGGCATCAGATGTGCCTGGACATTCATCAGACGGATGAGGGCCTGGCAGGGCCTGGGGGTGGGGGCGTCCACCCAGCAGAGGCCATGGGGTGAGGACCGATGTGGAGCAGCACCTCCTCCTACCCCAGTCCCCACCAGGCTCCATGGACCCAGAGGCCTGAGGGGTCTCCAACACTGCTCTGGGGCAGTGGGCAGAGCTGAGGCCCACCCCCTCCCCCATGCTGCGAGTGGCACTCAGCACTGCCCAGGCTGGGCAGAGGGACCCAGTCCCTAGCCCGTAAGCTCCACCTTGGCCCCAGGCTGAAGGGTGGGAGGGGTTGTGACCTCCACACCCAGGGGCAGCTACAGCCTCTTCCCAGGCACCTGCTGATTCTGAGGGCCAGGCTCCCTGCTTTACTGGCTGTCCCACCCTGGCCACCCCAGACCCTCCCAGGTGTGAGAAGAGACAAATGGTCCCAAGGGAGACCCTGAGGGGAGGGCCCCCAGCAACAGAGAGAGAGGGAGGAGGCCTCTCAGAAGCCAGGGAGAAGTTGGAGGGGAGAAGGCAGATAGACCCAGAGAGAAGGAGGGAGCAAGGACACGAGAGACCCACGTGAGACCCAGAGACAGAGGCGTCAGGGAAGGATGGAGACTGCAGGACAGAGACCGAAGTCAGCAGGAGGGGGTGTGTCCCACCTGCAGGGAGGGGCTGGGAAGCCAGGAACGTGGCTGGTCACCCCTTGGAGGTCACCTTTTGGTGCCCTGCTGGCCTGAGTGACTCACGGCTGGTGCAGGCCGTCCGCCAGATGGACTATGGGAAGCAGGTGTGTTTGGTGAGCAGTGGGAGCCTCTGGGATCCCGGAGCCAGGCAACCTGGAAAACTGCAGACAGATCCTGGGGCCGCCACACCCACCCCACCAATCCACCACTGATGAATTGGAATTTGATCCACGAGACCACAGCCATGGCCAGGCTGTCTCCAGCAGGGCTGAGCCAAGTGCCAGAGCCCTGGAGACAGCAGCCTGCTGGCTGGGGCGCTGCAGGGTGCGGGCCGGCACTGCCTACCACCCCCATGCTTGTGCCCTTGGGCAAAGGCACTCCTTTCTGGCATGCAGCTCCCCAACTCAACACAGGTGGGAGCACCCCGAGTGTCCCCTCCTTCCAGCCCTGGTATTGTCCTTCTCTGGCTCTGGCTGCTAGGCTCTGCATGGTCTGCTGCCAGCGCAGGTCCCAGGGCAAGCCAGTGAGGGCTGGGGCAGAGGGCCTCTGAGAGCCAGCACCCAGCCACTCCTGGGCAGCCAGTTTGCGGCAGGGCAGGAATCCCAGGAGAACCTCAGGGACCCTTTGGTGAATGGATGGATGGATAGGTAGATGGGTGGATGAGTGGATGGATGGGTGAGTGGATGGATGGATGGATGGGTGGGTTGGTAGATGGATGGGTGGGTGAGTGGATGGATGGGTGGATGAATGGTTGGATGGATGGGTGGGTGGGTGGATGGATGGATGGGTGGGTGGATGGGTGGGTGGGTGGATGTAGTAAGAAGAGGATCAAGGGAGCTCCAGAGGAAGGAAAATATACTAGAAAGTGCAGTCCAGGGACGTAGGGCCCATGAGTGGGGCCGGGTAGCGCACAGGCAGGTGGACCAGGTGCCACTGTGGCCTTGGCTGGAGCAGGGGGAGGCAAGGAGGCCAGGGAGGGGGGCCCAGGTGAGGGGAGCTGCCAGATGCATGTCGCCTGAGGGCTCCTGGACTGCAAGGTGAGGGGTGGTTTCCCTGGGAGTCCTGCCCTGCCCCATCATCCACCCATCCATCTACCCACCCACCCACCCATCCATCCACCGTGAGAGTGGCCCTCACGGTCACTCACGCCACGGTCACTCACCTTCATGGTCACACACCCACAGTCACTCACCCCATGATCACTGACCCTTGTGGTCACTCACCTCCACGGCCACCCAACCATGGTCACTCACCCTCATGGTCACTCGCCCTCACAGTCACCCAACCACAGTCATTCACCCCATGATCACTCACCCCCACAGTCACCCAACCACGGTCACTCACCCTCACGGTCACTCACCCACGGTCACTCACCCTAATGGTCACTCACCCCCATGGTCACCCACCCACAGTCACCCTCACGGTCACTCACCCACGGTCACTCACCCTAACGGTCACTCACCCTCATGGTCACTCACCCACGGTCACTTACCCTCATGGTCACTCACTCACGGTCACTCACCCCCACAGTCACCCTCACAGTCACTCACCCCAGGTCACTCACCCACGATATCTCACCCCATGGTCACTCATCCCACAGTCACTTGCCACTGTCACTGTTGGCTACCCTCATCAACACCACACCAGGCCCTCCGCCACCCTGGCAATGACATCCTGGAGGCTGGTTACCCCGGACGCCACCAACACCAGCGGCAAATTCCCCACCCCATCTACACCACTGCCCTGTCCACACTCCCTTCACCCAGGGCCTCCCCCAGTCTCCGTGTGTGGTCAGGGAGCCAGGGCCGGCCCCCAGGGGCTCCTGGGCAGGTGTCACTCTCAGGAGTAAGCACCGTGTGGTGATGAATGGTGGGCGGGGACGCCACCGCGAATTTAACAGCAGGCATCAGATTGTGCGGCTCAGCCTGGAACCGGCGCATTATGAAGGCTAATGGATTTTTGAGGCCACATTGATTTTTCATTAATTTGGTAAAAATCTTTTTCCTCTCCCCTATAATTCTGTCTTAAAACGCTCCCCCTGACAGCTCGATAAGTCACTCCTGCCTTAATGCATGTCTGGCGCACTGTCTGGGGGCTGAAGGGGGTGTGGGGGCCGCCGGAGCC
Organism: Cacajao melanocephalus; assembly: GCA_963573385.1. NCBI lineage: Eukaryota > Metazoa > Chordata > Mammalia > Primates > Pitheciidae > Cacajao > Cacajao melanocephalus. The sequence continues at coordinate 26,919 of CAUYLG010027214.1, forward strand.
GTGGGGGCCGCCATGCCCCCCCAACTAAACACTGAGTTATGCCTGGCGGTGCAGCCCAGCCACCCCGGGGTGGGTGCCCAGCAGGGCAAGGCCGCTCAGTGACGTGGGCTTCAGTGCTGGGCCGCTGGCTCCTGAGAAGGCAGCACAGCCTTGGGGCAGAGCCTCTGTGAGGAGGGTGGAGCCGGAGCCCCCCTCCCAGAAGGGGTGGACAGGGCCCAGCCAGAGCCCTGACCCCACAAGAGACGACCTTGAGAGGGGCCTGCCCAGACATCCCGTCCAGCCTCTCCCAACCAGCTCTCAGGCTCCCAGACCCAGGAGGGTCCACCCGCAGCCCAGCCTGGGCTGCTGACCCGCAGGGCCCCTGTCCATCCCCCTCTGCTGGGACTCCCACCCAAGAGGGATGCCCTTAGGGGGATGGGGCTCACAACTTTCATTTGGCTGTCCCTCCCCCCTCTTTCCGCCTCCTATCTCCCTCCCCTCCTCTTCCCCTCTTCCTAGCCCACCCCCAGCACAGCCCTGTACCCCCAGTCTCCTCAGACTCTTCTCCCAGGGGTCCCCAGGCAGTCCTCCCCTCGGCTTCAGCCCCAAACCCTCTTCCAGGGCTTTGGGTGACCCCTGGGTCCCCCTCAGTCTCCCTCCAGCCACAGTGCACCCAGCAACTTCTTGGAGGCCGCCCCCCTGGGCACCCACTGGCATCCCCTGACCAGCGGGCCCACCTTGGACTGAACCCCCAACTTGCCTGTCCTCTGCCGCTGCCCAGGCTGGGACTTCCCCGGCACCCCCACACCCCACCCAGCACCCTCACAAGCCATGCTCCAGGGTGGTGCCCTCTGGTCCTTGGGTGCAGGGCACCAGAAGCACCCGCCAGGCATGGGCACAGCGCCCCAGGCAGTGCCCTCCTGGGACAGCACCCTGTAGGGGCACAGGTACCCCTCCACAGGCAGCCTGCCCTCCCCTGCTGGCCCATACCTGCCTCTCCTCCCCTTTCACACCATGTTTGCCTGGAGGCCACGCAGGAACCAGGCCTCTCACGCTGGAACCCCCAGCTTCCTCCTGCCCTGAGATACAATCTCAGCCCCTAGATGGTCAGCCCCGCAGGGCCAGGCCTGTTCTCACCGCTGAGAGCCCAGAGCCCAGCCTGGCGGAGAGGGTTCCTGGTGGCTCTCCCAGCTGACCCTAGGTCAGCCTCCCAGCTGGTACCTGCTCACCCCCCACCCTGCCTGCATCCCCCACCCAACTGGCTTCTACCCCCTCCTCTCCAGCTCACTGGGAGTTGTGGGCAGAACAGATGTGGTCAAGACTAGGCCCTGTCCTCAGGGAGCATCAGGGACCTTGTCAAGGCCCTGAATCTGCAAGCCTTCCTCAGTGGCTTCATCTGCAGATGAAGAGCCTGGGGCCCCCGTGACAAGCCATTAGGCCTCATCTCTGACTTCCAGGTGCAGCCACGTGTCAGGACGACCACTGGGACACGGTGCAGGATGTAGCAAGTGCACGAAGAGAGGGGCCAGAGCTCACGGGGGCTCCTGGGAGGCAAGCGCCCAGCAGCAGGTTCAGTCATCACTGAGGGGCACGGAGTGGCCCCGGGGAGGGACAGGAAGGCAGAAGGGAGGCACTGCAGCCTCCCTGCCCACGCCTCCCTGGAGGAGTGGGTGCCCTTCCTCCGGCGGACTTGGAGAGGTCCTCACCCCACTGCAGATCCCTGGCCTGTCCCACCTTGCTCTGTGGACCCAAGAAAAAAGGAAGTGGAGGCCGGGCACGGTGGCTCACGCCTGTAATGCCATCAGTTTGACAGGCCAAGGTGGGCAGATAGTTTGAGTCCCGGAGTTCGAGACCAGCCTGGGCAACACAGTGAAACGTCTCTACAAAAATATAAAAATTAGCTGGGCAAGGTGGCAGGCGTCTGCAGTCCCAGCTACTTGGGAGGCTGAGGTGGGAGGATTGCTTGAGTCCAGGAAGCAGAGAGTGCAGTGAACCAAGATGGCGCCACTGTACTCCAGTCTGGGCGACAGAGTGAGACTCCATCTCAAAAAAAAAAAAGAAAGCAGTGGAGATCAGGCAGAGACACTGATGAACTAAGGGCTATGGGAGGTGAGGGGACCATGGCAACAAGGCGGCTGCTGCGAGGAGAGGGGTGGAGGGTGGCGGTGACGGGGAACTGAGGTCACCCGTGACGGCCTCATGGGGACCAGAGATGGGTGTGGGGAGGGTGGGGTATGTGCTGCCCACACCACGACGGGGTGGTGGATGTGACGTCAGCAGTGGGGGGGGCACAGTGATACGCCATGTGACCTCGGGTGGGGGAGGGTGGTGGGGATGTGACCCCAGGGGTGGGAGGGTGTGGTGGGGGTGACCTCAGGGGTGGGAGGGGGTGAGGGGGGTGTGACTTCGGCAGTGGGAGAGGCTGGTGGGGGTGTGGCCTTCGGTGGGGGAGGGGATGGTGGTGTGTATGTGACTTCAGGGGTGGTGGGAGGGGGTGGTTAGGCTGTGACCTTGGCGATGGTGGGGATGCAGCTTTGGAGTCCCATCTCTTCCTTTCTCACACCGGGAGGGTTAGAGTGGCCACAAATCAGGCCTGAGTAACCTGGAGGTGGCTAAGGACTCAGCCCCAGGCTGTCAGCATCTCTCCTACTGCTGCGAAGCGGAGGCCAAGCTCAACTCTCTAAGCTCGTCTGCTACCCGTGACCTGACCTGGCTGCTGTCACCTCTCCTGTGGACAACAGCACCACCTAGGCGGCCGGAGCCCCCAATGCCACCTCCGCCACCCTGGCTCGAGGCCTGCTGGGTCTGGGCCCACCCCCTCCTCTCCTCAGGCCCTCCCAGCTGCCCGCTCGTCCCCTTGGCCTGGGGGGTCTGAAGCCCGTGGAGCAGGTTTCCATCTGGAGCTTTTCGGGGCACCCCAGTCCCCGCCTTCCACTGGCTTCCCTCCACGATCAACCCCCTGGGATGCTGGGACCATGATGCCACGTCGCAGAGGGTCCGAGGGCGCTGTCTGCGCTTCAGGACAGCTGTCGTCTCGCCAGCGCACCAGCCACCTGGTCCACCTCGAACAGGAACAGATCCCAACAGGGCCATTGGGAACAGGCAAAACAGTGCTCCGGGGATGTGGGAGGGTGGGTGGGACGGGGCTGCTGGACGGGGCCTGACCCCAACACTCGCCGGAAGTCTGCAGTCCCTCCTCCTCCGGAACCGCTGGCTTGAGGGGGCAGCAGGGGCTGGGAGGGGGTGAGGAGAGGGGACTGGGGACCCTGCCCTTGGCTCACCTCAGTCTGTCCCCAGCACAGCCATCTGCAACCCCACCCCCAGCCCTGTCCATCTCCAAGCCCCCGCCCCCACCCCTCACGGCTCCTCTCCCCACGCTGATCCTGCTCACTGCTGACCCAAGCAAAACGGAGTTTGCCTTCTCCCTTCTCCACAGTTTTCTGTTGGCAAAGCAGAAAGGATGGCAGTGCAGGCTCAGCTCAGCCTTCTGCCTGGGGACCACTCTGGAAATCCAGTGTCGCTGCGAGGGGCCCAGCGCCTGGGCAGGATGCACGCGTCGTCCCAGCGCACACGCAGTCCCGGGTGCCATTGGTCCCTGTGCTGCCCCTCATCCGTTGTGGGCCCTGGCTCTGCCCGGGCATGGGGAGCAGGGCGGGATCATGCTGCGGCCTCAGCAGCTCCTGGACGCTGGCCGCGCCCTCCCTGGCAAGACTGCCCCACGCGTCCATGCTGTCATGGACACGCTGGTGCCGTCCCTGCCCTTGGCCGTGTGTGACACAGTGACCAAACTGACACGGCTGGGCCAGAAGGCGGCGCTAAAGCCATGCAAAGGGTGCGCCAACGGGACACTAACCAATCCCTAAAGGCCAAAACGGTGCCGGCCAGCAACACCCAGGAATGTGCGGGCAGAACCTCGGGAGGAGAACGGGCTCCGCAGGGCGGAGTCGCGGCACAGAGGGGCAGGCGAGCTCCAACACGTGCAGCTGTGGGGACAGCCGCCAGCTGGTCCCTCAGGGCAGCTGTACCCACTGGGAGGCACAGCCTGAGGACCGAGCGCTCCCCAGCAGTCAGCCCTGCCTTCCCCCAGCCTCGAAGCCCCGCCCTGATCCAGCTTGCTCTCAGCCTGAGCAGGTGGGACGGGACCCTGAGCTGCTGCCTCCAGCTAGGGCATGTTCAGCACAGGTGCCCCCTGTAGGGGCACAGGCCACAGCTGGCCACGGGGATGTAGCTGCAGGTCCTGCCAGGCCTGGCATCATACCCTTGACAGGTCCCCAGATCTCTTAGAGCTGTGGTGACTGACATCCCCTTCTGCCCCTACTGTAGCTGCCTGTGTGGACTTGGAATCTCCAGGGGGCTGGATGGGGCAGTCCACCCAGTGCATCCAGCAATCAGCCACCAGCTGGTGCAGGAGTGAGGATGGGGCATGGTCTCTTCCGACAGCCCAGGGGCTGTCTGGCAGAACCCCCACAGTGGCTGGAGTGGCATGGTCCAAGCCCAAGGGGCCAGGCTGGTCAGCACCCGCTCTCCATTCTGGAGAGGGGCTCACTACTACCCTAGGAGCAGTACCAAGTGGAAGGTGGGGAGGAGGACCCCCGTTCAGCCCTGCCTCGACTAGAACTCTAGACCCCAGATCCCAGGACCTCTGCCCTCTCTCCCCAGCGGGCAGCAGAACCTCAGGGCCTCCCGCATTGCCCTTCCCCCACAGCGGGCAATGGGACCTCAGGGCCTCCTGCATCCCCACAGCACCTGTGGCCCAGGCTTCCTCCACTTCACAGACGTCGGACGGAGGCGGTGACAGGAGCCAGTCCCGGCCATGTGTGACTCCCAACTGTGAGGCCCCCACCTTTCAGCTGAGGGACAGGATGGCAGGAGGCAGTCCCAAGGGAGACCCGTGAGGGGCAGCAGGGGACAGGATGGCCTGGGGTGGAGAAGGGCCAGGAGCATGGGCCCAGCCTTGGTGGCGGCCAGGGAAGAGGCGTGTATGGGCAGTAGCTGGATGGGTGGGGCGCACCCCAAGGGTCTGAGGTGGGGAGAGCCCCCTCCCCCAGCCTGTGGTGGCCCAGTGCCCAGGCCACAGGAGGTGGGGAGTGCCTGCATCTCCCAGACAGGGCTGCCACCCTGTCATCCCAAATTAGCGCCTAATGGCCCCCTTGACGCAGTTTTATTAATCAAGTTAATATGTGCTGGGGAGATCTTCATGACCTTGGACTATTCTGCTGAGACAGGGATTTTCCCAGGAGGGCAGGGGGAGGGAAAGGGATACACCTGAACCCCCACCTTGGCTAGGCAGGCTGGGGAGCCCCGCCCTCCTGCCCAGGAAGATGGCACCGTGGCGCCTGCGTCTCTGGGACCCCCACACACCCCACTCGCACCCCATTTTCCTGGCTGAAGCACAAGGGAGGTGGCAGTGCAGGGTCCTGTCCTGGAACTGGAGCCTGGCACACAGGGCGGGCTGCTCCCACCTGGGGTACCCTTGGAAGGGCCTGGATGAGAAGGCAGGGGTCTTGTAGCGCTGGGGGCTGCCTTGCCACCCAGGGTCTGCAGCTTGGTCCTCCAAAGCTGCACCTGCCCGTGCTGCCTCTCGGGGCTGCTGAGCGGGTGGCGGCTGCCCCCTGGTGGCTTCGGGGAATGACTCCCACCAGCCCTGTCCCTTCTGGAACCTGCTGGGTCCTGGGGCCCTGGGTGAAGGCCTTGCTCCGTGGCTTCTCTTAGGTGCAGCTCAGGCCTGCCCTGCCCTGCAGCCCTTCCCATCTCCTTCCTCCGGTGGAGCCCAGGTCCTGAGCCCACTGCTATCCTGGGGGCAGCGTTCCTGCCGAAAGCCTTTGTCCACCCAGTGTACAGAAGTCTGGAGGTGGCCCCCACTTCCCCTGCTTGAGACACTGAGAACTCACGGCTCGTGGAAGCCAGTAGGAGCCGCCAGGCACGCTGGGGAGGGCTGGGGGCCTGTGCCGGCCCCAGGCTCAGGGAGAGGTGACACGCCCAGGAGCTGGAGGGTGGCACCTATGCTCAGAGCAGGACAGCAGGGCAGGCAGCAGGGCCGGCAGCTCAGGGCTGCCATGAGACCTGGGCCCTGACCCTAGAGGGGACACTTGCTGGGTTAACCAGCACAGAGCACAGAGGTGGAGGGTCCCCTGCTCTGTACACAGATGGGACAACGGGAGGTATTTCAGGGGAGGGGCTTGGCTGGGACCCTGCCTAGAGGTCTGTGGGCGCCATGGGTGCACCCGGCTGCTGCATGGCAGAGGAGTAGGGAGCAAAGGGGTGCCCAGCAGTAGTCCCTGCGTACCAGGCTGAAGCTTGGCTGGAGGCAGGACTGACACCTGAGGGTCTGTGCCCAGGGCAGCAGCAGGTGGACAGCCTGGGGGTACAGAGGGGAGGCTGTGAGGAGCCCCCAGGGCAAGGCAGCCCCGGAAGCTGACCACAGATCGGCAGAGGGACTGGCACCTTCCTGCGTAGGGTGAAGTGGCCACGGCTCCTGTCACTGGACTCAGACAGGTCTGACCATCGTCTTTAATGGGCAGGAAGGTGCCCGAGGCAGCCTCTGGCACGGGGCAAAGCAGGCACTGCTGCGGGTCCTCTGGGTAGGGAGTGCTTGTTGCCTCCCACCAGCTGGAGCCAGAGCTGGGGTGTGTGGGGAGCCGGGCCCTCACAACCGCCCTGGGAGCGTCGAGGGTGAGGGTGGAGCCGCCTTCGCTGGGGCACCGGGCTGCGAGCTGCCTCCAGTCTTGCCCTGTTGGGTCTTTCGGCTCCAGCCAAGGAGGAGCCGGGGGCTGGCCCTCGTGGATGCCGGGGTCTTGCAACCATGCTCCCTCTGGCTCCTCAGAAGACCCCTGGGGCCCAGCAGGGCAGGCCTGCGGTCCCCCTACGGCAGGGACAGAGAGACTGTGGTCAGCCATTGCCGCTCGTCCCCACCTGCAGCCAGTCTGGGAGGACACAAGAACCCCCTGGGAGGGGCAGGCACGTTGTGAAACTGTTTGGGGGCTCCCATCAGGATGGCCACATAGCAGGGGCCCCATGGGTTTCACCCAACCCTGGGTCACCCATGCTCTGGGGTGGCGCATCTGACCTAGAAGCCTCCGGTCTGAGGGTACAGAGGCCGAGTGAGGGGTGAGCTGCAGCAGCCTCGGGGCAGAGCAAGGCCCCCAGGTGGAGGCCGAAGCACAGGTGGCCCCGACCCAGGAGGCCCCCCCGGGGAGGGCTGCCTGCATCCCTGCCTCCCCTTCCTAATACTGCTCAAGCATCCGGGGCAGGCCCAGGGCCAGGGTGGGGACAGCAGGCTGGGGATTGCCCCTCAGGGCCCTGGGGCTCACCAGGCCGGGCAGGCCAGAGCCGGGCAGCAGCGACACCACCTGCAGGCTGGCACCTGCGTCTCCCGCAGCCCTCAGCTCCGCCACCACCTCCGCGTGCCTCCACCAGCGGCATGGCTGCCCGTTCACCGCCACGATGTAGTCACCCTCCTTTAAGCCTGCCGCCTGCGGGGAGACTCGGATGGTGAGACAGGGACATCACACCCTGGCGGGCACCAGGGACTCAGCCTCAGGGGCCGGCGGGGCCCTTACCGCAGCCTGGCCCCCCGGAATGACGGCAGCGATGAGGACAGGCGAGTCTCCCCGAAGCGTGAGGCCGAAGCCGCCCTCTCCTCGGGTCAGGTGGATGGGGCCCACCAGCTGCCACCGGTTCTTAGCTGAGAACACAGACAGGGGCCCCTGGCGGGGCTCAGAGGTCAGAGGAGACACTGCCTGGCCAGCACCCCCGCCCAACCTGTGCACCGAGGGACATCGAGGGTTCCACGAGGCAGGCCAGCCAGGGCTGGACCACCATCAAAGGCCTGAGGCCACGTGCTGGTCAGAGCCACCCAGCCCAAGCTGCCAGTGCTGGGGGGCGCCTGGGGATGGGTATGCTCACCAGCCGATGGAATATGTCAGGCCCCTTCCCCTGGGACAGGTGCGGCATCCTGGCCTCTGGCTTCTGGTGGGTCTTTGCTGAGAGGGCGGGAGGAAGAGCAGAGCTAAGCTGGAAGCCTGTGAGGACCAGCCCCTGGGATTTGCCAGGATGCAGAGCATGACCCCGAGCACACACAGGCCCTGCCTCTGACCTCCAGGCCTGGCCACTCTGCAATGGTGGGAGGAGCTGCCCCAGGTGCCCTGAACACACGATCCCCCTGCCCAAGTGGCTCCAGAAGCCCTCCCTGAAGTCAGCCATGCCTGCCCTGGGTCTGTGGGCGTCCTCTCAGGGTAGGGGCTGGGGCGGGGAAGGAGACCCCGAGGAGCGTGGTCGGCCCCCAGGCCCCTGCAGGGCCTAGCAGCTCTGCGGGCCCTCGAGATCACCACCTGGAAAGTACCACTGTTGTTTAATTCACCGTGGTGACTGCCTCTCTAATGCAACCAGCCTCCTTTTCTCCAGGACGAAGGCCCCCACCCCGGCCGGGGATGCAGCCGCCTGGACGGGCCCCGGTTGCTCACGCCGGATGTCGGGGGCCTCGGCAGACTCGCGGAAGTCATCCTCACAGTCGAGCTCCAAGTACTTGGCCAGCGAACGCTGCAGTGCCTGGGCGACCACGGCCCGCAGCAGGTCCACCTCCCGCAGGACACGGCACAGTGTGTGCAGTCGCAGCGCCTCCTCCTGCCCCAGGATGGCACGCTTCAGGTGGGCCTTGCCTGCACCAGGCACAGTGCTGTCACACACCATGTGGGCCCAAGGGCCCCGGAACTTGGCAGGAGGAGTGGGCAAGGCCAGGGCTGCAGGGCTCATCACAGCCACGTTCGCTGGGGGCCCGAGCCATGGGGTGAGGGGCTGGCTGTGCAGGCGGGCTCTGCCAGGTACAAGGAGGGTGCCAGGGATGGACGAGCCGCTCCCAGTGGTGGCCCACCTGCTCATGGCTGCCGGTGCTCCTGTGCTGGGCCGTCACCCATCAGGCACACGGCACCCAGGGTGCTCCTGTGCTGGGCCGTCACCCAGCAGGCATATGGCACTCAGGGTGCTCCTGTGCTGGGCCGTCACCCATCAGGCACACGGCACCCAGGGTGCTCCTGTGCTGGGCCGTCACCCAGCAGGCACACGGCACCCAGGGTGCTCCTGTGCTGGGCCGTCACCCAGCAGGCATATGGCACTCAGGGTGCTCCTGTGCTGGGCCATCACCCATCAGGCACACGGCACCCAGGGTGCTCCTGTGCTGGGCCGTCATCCATCAGGCACACGGCACCCAGGGATAGGATGGGGGCCCCCCCATCCGCATGGGGACAGCAGGTGGCAAAGAGCCTGAGGGCGGTGTGGGATGTGCTGCTGCTATTGGTGGCCACCTGAGCCCCCAGGGCACTGCATCCGCAGACGCCTTACCAAGCTTCCTGCGCTCCTCCCGCTCCAGCGGCAGCGCAGGGCCTTGGGGCTTAGAGGAGGCTGGGGGCTGGAGGAAGACCTGCTCGTGTGCAGGGAGCTCTCCCTCGGTCGCTGCTGGGGGACAGAGAGGCCATGAGGCCCGGGCAGGTGCCTCTGCAGCACCACAGGCATGCGGGGCGGGCACTCACGGGAGCCGTCGCAGAGGGCCATGGCTACGTGGTAGTGGGCCAGGGAGCAGAAGTACTCGGCCTTGACGTGCACCAGGGTGGTCCAGGAGACGGGCATGTAGTCGTGGACGGGGGGCTGTGCCATGGTCCGGTGCACGAGCCTGTACTCGGCTGCCACCTGCCGTGGACATGGCAGGCACTGGAGGGCCTTCTGCTCTCCGGGTGGTGGCTGCCTCTACCCACTGGCCTCCACCTGCTCCAACCAACATCCCAGCAGCCTCCCCGGCACCCCAGTTCCTGCTGCCTCATGCCATCCCCTGGAGGCAGAGGCTCGAGCCCCACAGGAAGGAGGTAGATTTCATGCCTACCTAGACCCCAGCTCTGACCCCAGCTTGGCCCCACCCCCTGCACCCTAACAAGGGTGCTGTGAGCTCACCTGGGCAGCCTCCTGTGCCAGGTGCAGCTGGGCCAGGCAGTCGTGGGGGTCCGTGGAGGCAGGCGGTGAGAGGCTCTCGAACACACATTCCTGGGCCTGGGCCGTCATGAGTTGCTCCAGTGCGCAGAGGGACGCAGCACTCATGTCTGGGCTTGGTGCATGTGAGAAGTTCTCCCTCAGGAGGCTGAAGGCCCCTGCGGACGGAGGGAGGGAAGGTGCTCACATGGCAGGCCCTGCACCTGCCTCTTTCTGCCCCATGTGACCCTCAGGGGGGCCAGCCACGTCTGCTCTGGGGACACGGTGAGCCTGATGTGCTCGCTCAGCCCCCTTACCTGAGGGACTGACGTCCTAACCACCCCCCAGTTCCTGGCCTGCAGAAAGGGCTCTGTGGCACCCTGGCACCAAACCCTGCCACCAACACGGCCCAGGCTGCCCTCACCAGCGGCCCTCTGGAAGGCCTCCACGGCGCAATGGGCACCCTCGACGCAGGCGCGGTCCTGGCGCGCCCCAATCTGCGTGTGTAGGGCGCCAATGTTGAAAAGCACGCTGCCCTTCTCGAAGGCCAGGGCACGCTGCTGGGCCGGGACCCCAGTGAGTGAGTCGTACCTGCAGTGTGGGGTCAGGCTGGGTGGAGTTCCCGTAGTGTGACAGCCAGGCCTCCCCTCCCCAGGGCACCGCTGCCTGCAGAGTCCCTACCACTGGAAGAAGAGCCCGAGGCTCCTGGCGGGGGTGAGAAAGCGCGCGTCCAGGAGACACAGCTGGTGGTAGTAGGCGGTGAGCAGCTCCAGGCCCGCCTCGTTCCGGCTGGGGGTCCGCATGGCCTGCAGGGCAGGAGCCACTGGGCCCCACCGCCCGGCCCACCCCACTCACACACCACTCTGGGGAGCCCCTGTGGGCATCAGCACCACGGGGGGTGGGGAGGCAAAGCCAGTGGGGCCCTAGGCAGCCACAACTCCCGAAGGCCAGCAGCACGTGGCACAGGAGCCACTTGCAAGCCCCTCCATGCCCCCCGACTGTGTCTCCCCACATCCCTGAGACATCCACACTGAGCTCTGCCTTCTGTTCCTGACTTAGGCCTGTCCTCAGCCTCTGCTTGTGTCTCCCGGGGCTGCAGGAGGGCAGGCGGGCGGGCAGGCGGGGAACCACACACCTGCCGCAGGGCCTCCAGCTCCCTGATTTCTGCCTCATAGGAGGCGCCGTCCTCTCCAAAGTGCACCGAGATCAGCTCCTGATGGGGGGCAGGTATTGGCGTCCACCCTGGGCCTCGCCTCCTTCCCTGGGGTCTCCCAGCCCACCTTGGGGAAAGACTCATGGTGGAGGGAGGGTCTGTGCTGCAGAGCAGGCTAGCTGCCATGCAGGACCGGGTCCCTGGGCCCCCGCCCGTCAGAAGACCCAGAGAAGGGCTGGGGGCCGATGTGTCCAGAGGGACTTGGTGGGTTGATGCGGGTCAGAGCCCCTCTGGCCCCGGGGTTCCCCTCAGCCCATCACAGAAGTGGGGCCTGGAGACTCAGCACTACTTTTATGCGCATTTCCTTATTCATCCCTGTGGCTCAGAGGCAGGGGCCGTCTGCCACTCAGTGACTTGCACGCTGAACAGTCAGTGGCTCCCGCAGGCCCCTGCCAGGCAGTGCCAGTCTGTTTTGGGGTCTGAGCCTTTTCCAAGGCCCTCGTGGGCCAGTGCTGAGCATGTGGCCCTGAGCCAGTGGTGCCCTCTATGGGCGAGCCTGGGTCCCATGCCCCTTCTTGGGTTTCCAGGCCCCATCGTCCTAGGGCATTGCCCGTCTGAGGGCAGGGCATGTGTTCATACCCTCTCTACGGGATCAGCCCCAGCCTGGGGCGCAGGCACCACTGCGGGCCATGAACGCAGCAGAGGCTGGGTCCCTGGCCATTTATGCCAGATCCCTGGTGTCCCTTTCACCCTTCCTCCGGGCCTCAGTTTCCCTATCTGTTCAATGAGATGGCTGGACCAGGAAGCTTCCAAGACCCCCTGGGTCCCAGGACAGGGCCGCACCCCTTAGAGCTTGCAGGCCAGCGCGTACCTTCAGCGGTGTGGACCAGTCCAGCTCCTTGGTCTCCTTCAGGCCCAGGGGTATCATGGGGACAGTGACAGCTTCGCTACAACCAGAAGCATTGACTCCAGACTGTAAGGCCGAGCCCTGCTGCTCTCGGCAGCGCGGGTCCACTCCCAGGGCTCTGCGGCACGGTGTGCATCCCTCCCTCATGGATCTACAGGTGCACCCGTCCTGGGGGGCGTTTTTGTGGCTCCTGGGGGGGGCTGTGTACCCCCACCATCCTAAACCGCTCCGGAGGGGCACGCACACCTGCAAGTCCCCCTCTACTGTCCTAAACCGCTCCCGAAGTGCACGCACACTCGCGGTCCTGGCCCCGTCCGCACCTCCCATGCCTGCCAGAGTCCACGCCGCCGCTCAGCTCCTCCAGCTCCTCCTTCAACAGCTGCAGGTGGGAGTTAACGTAGCTCAACTCCAGGGCGACCGTCTCTCTCACCCGGCTGTTGCTGGTGGCTCTGAGGGAGGCCGGGCAGTTGAAAGCCCAGCCCCAGGGCAGAGCCAAAGGCCCTGTGCCCACTGCAGCCCTCCTGCCAGCTACCTGTCAGGGCTCTGAGTTCACCCGACAGGGGGATGTGGCTGGCGGGGTCCGCCCCCCATGGGTGGGGCAGGGGCAGCAGCAGGATCCAGAGGCTCACAGGTGACGCCCCCTACAGTTCATCATCCCTGACCCCAGCACCTGCATGTCCTGACTCCAGCCTGGGGGCACTTCCCTCAGCGCCCCGGCTTTCTTTGGAGCTCATACAGACCTCCACAGCACTCAAACACAACTTCCTTGGATGGTGGGCAAGAGCCAGACCCCTCTCTGTGCCTGCATCAGGACCTGGCAAAGAGACCAGGGGTCCCCACAGAAGGCCAGGATGGGGGCAGGGAGGCAGCAGGCGCTAAGGGGCACTCACACACATGCGAGGCTCACAGGCGGTGTGCTCCAAGGAAGAGGAGCGGGTCTTCCACCCCTTTCCCAGGTCCCCAACCTTGGGACGCGCCATCACCTGCCACAGCTCAGCCTGAAGCATGCCTCTTCTGAGAAGCCCCCATGTGCACTGCTGGGGGCTCCCAGGTTGCACACCCAGGGGGACACCGGTTTCCTGGCCCCTCCAACCCAGCACAGACGCCCATGGAGGCAGGTCTGCGAGGGTCATGGCTCAGCATCATGTGTACTGCACGCCCGCCAGGACTCACCTGCTTCTGTACCCGGCTCCCTGACCCGGCCAGGGGGTAGATACCTGCCTGGGTGGCTGCTCTGCCACCCTCACCCAGGTGGGCCCTGCTCAGGGCCGGGGGGCCTTGAGCACTTACCTGTAGAGGTTCTCGGCGCCTGTCCGCATCTGCAGCTCCTTGTCGATCTGCTGGTAAATCCGGGCCCTGCGGCTCTGCAGCTGGCCACGCTGTGTCTGTGTCAGGGAGTCACAGCCCTGCAGGGAGGCCACTGGCAATCACAGCCCCGACCCAGTGAGGCCCCCACAAGCCATGGAGAGGAGTGCAGTCTGCCCGAGGCTAATGGGGTGGTCACTATGGGCTGGAGCTGGCCTCACAGGGAGGGGCCGGACAGAGCAGGACAGGAGGCAGTCAGTGCAGAAGGATGTGGTGGCGGGGACGCTGCTGACTTGTGATGGGGGTCGGGGGGAGGCTGGCACCTGCCAAGGACACCAGGTGCCAGGGTCTCACCAGGCAGCCTGGACAAGTAGGGGCTCCAGGAGCCCTGCAGGAGGTGACTCATTGCTCCACACATCGTTCCTCCTGCACTTCCAGATTTCATTCTGGATCTCCCCTTCCCCCTTCCCCAAATTTTCTTCCATCTAACTCACCCATGCCTCCCAATCATTCTGGTGTGGGTTTAGGTGTGGGCACAAAGGACAGGGTCCCCAAAGCTCTGGGGGCAGCCACTGGCCCCCAACGGCTGGTGAAGAGGCTGCGGTCTGACTTTGGGGATGGTTCTCAAAGTGAACACACACCGTGCACTTCCCATCCACAGAGATGGGACCCTAGCCTTGCACCCATAGACTGCACCCCTGTGGCCCTGCCCAGCACTAGCCATGGAGATAGAGAGGAGTGTGCCTGGCAGGACCCCTTCTGGACTTTCATGGCTCCTGTGTCTTCTGAAGTGGTGCAAACGTGTTGGGGCTTAAATTTCTCTCGAGGCAGATCCAGTTTCATGCCTCAAGCCACCCCACCCTCATGGTGTTGGGGTCCTGCCTACGTGATCCTCACGTGTCTCTCCCTCTGCCCACGGTCTTCCACCACTCTTCCCCATGGCCACATGGGAACACCTGGCTCTCCACCCTGACAAAGTTCTTTATGTCACTTGTAGCTGTTCCCTAGGTGGGCTCCCAGGCGTGCAGTGGCTGGTTTGCCTCTCCAGCACCCATTCCTTCCATGCTTGAGACCCACAGTGCTGCTATGGACAGTGACTCTTACCCAGCCCTGGGGGGAGTCTGGTCTGTGTCAGGTGTGGCCATCCTGGCCACGTCTGCCAGTCAGCAGCAAGACAAGGCCTCTGGTGGCTCCTGGGACTGCTTCCCACCCTTGTTGGGGACGGGAACTCTTTTTCTCCAGGAAAATACTGTGTTTGAAGGTGAATCTTGCTGCCATAAAACTGAGCCCCTGCTGAGTGAAGCTACAGATTCCTGGGGCCACCGTATGCATGGCACCGGGTCTTGCCTCCGTGGCCCTGGCGCCCTCTCCACGCACACGCGTCTCTCAGGTCTTTCCGTCTGCCCCGTAAAGAGCTCATGTGTGTTTTCCCGAGATATCTAGAGATAAATCTGTTTGCTAACGTGAATGGGATCTTTGTCTGCATTTTCATTAGTTTATTTCTATTATATGGAAATGATCTGATTTCCTAGACAGAAGGCCTGCTCCTCCTTCCCGCCAAGCTCACAGCAGCGGGTGACCTTCTATTATGGATGAACTGTGTCCCTGCAAAAGACCAGATTCAAGTCCTAACTCCCAGGACCTGTGAGTGCAATTTGTCTAGACATACGGTCTTTGCAAATATAAGATGAGGCCACCCTGGAGTAGGGGAAGTCCTTAACCACAGTGACAATGGTCCTTATAAGAGGAGGGAAATTTGAACACAGCCACATGGAGGTGGCCACAGGGAGGCAGAGACAGAGACTGAAGGATGAAGCAGAGATCAAGGAGCACCAAGGGCTGCCAGAGGCCAAGAAAGGCAGGAAAGAGCCCCTGTGGAGCTGGCAGTGGGAGCCGCACCCCGCTATGGGCCTGTGGCTTCCAGGAGGGGATGAGTCTCCACTAGGTGAAGGCCTCCAATCCATGATGACTTGCTACTGAAACTCCAGGACACCCGCACTGTCCCCTAGAACCCACGCCATCCCCAAAACCCCCACACCATCCCCTGGAACCCACACCATCCCTCAAACCCCCCCACCATCCCCTAGAACCTGTGCCATCCCCAAAACCCCCGAGCCGTCCCCTAAACCCACGCCATCCCTCAAACCCCTGCGCCGTCCCCTAGAACCCATGACATCCCCAAACCTCCTGCACCATCCCCTGGAACCCACACCATCCTTCAAACGACTGCGCCGTCCCCTAGAACCCACGCCATCCCCAAAACCCCCGCACCATCCCCTAAACCCATGCCATCCCCAAAACCCCTGCGCCGTCCCCTAGAACCCGTGCCATCCCCAAAACCCCTGCACTGTCCCCTAGAACCCGCACCATCCCCCAAATCCCCGCACCATCCCCTAGAACCTACGCCATCCCTCAAACCCCCATGCCTGTGGTCCTCTCCTGGGAGCCCCTGTGGCCCCTGCAGGAGGCATGGCAGCTGCTCTGGCCACCCTGGGCCATGACAGGCTTCTCCCATTCCCAGCCTGGTAGCCCTGACCACCTACTCACGCTGTTGCTCAGATGTGCTGAGGCCCAGGGCCTGGGAAGCACCCATGGCAGGACTCTAGCTGCAGCGCTGGCCCTGGACCAGGTGAGCGCTTCCTGGACACCCGATTTCATCACCCCAGGGGCAAATACAAGTCACCCAGACCTGTCCACAGGGCCTCAGGCCCAGGCATGGCCTCTAAGTGGACAAATGACCAACGCCTGACCCACTGAACTCTGAGCATCGGGGCCAGTTTGGGGGCCAGCCCGATGGGGGTGGAACAGGCCTCACTCCAGCCTGGCCACAGGCATCAGGGAAGACTTTCCAGATGGCAGGACAGCCTGAGTGGTGCCTGTGTGACCCAGGGCCTGCCTCTGCCCCACGTCACCTCCCACAGGTGTCCTCCCCAGTCCCCTGATGGCGGGGTCATTTCTGGATGGTGCAAGAGACGTGGCAGGCGGGAGGTGGCTGGAGACATCTTCTCCCTGGTCGAGAGAGAGCCAGGACAGGGAGCCTGGCCACAGCCCACAGCCTGAAAAGCGTCACCTCCTAAGCCGTCCGGGACATCTTGTTTGTGCAGCCTCCCAAACGTTCCACTCAGACAACATGTGCCACCCCAGGCCACCTGCAGGCACGGCCGCCCTGCCAGAGTGAGCTCACCAGAGGCAGGCACAGGCTGCCTCTCTCTCCAGTGGCCAGGAGGTGCTGCAGCCTTGGGGTGGGCAGAAGGGGAGCCCTTGAGGGCTCTGGTCAGCATCACCAGCCCAGTGACCTGCGATGGCACCTCCTCCTCCCCCAGGAGACCTGAGCCCAGACATCGAAGCTGAGTAGAGCCAGCCCAGGGACAATGCAGTCCGACGTCCCAGAGAGAAGCAGAGCTGGGTGCCATCCAAGGCTCACCTGGAGCCAGCAGCAGGGGCAGCCCTTGGCTGAAAGCCCATGGGGGGCACGGGCACCCAACGCCTGGCAAGAGCACTGGGGCAGCCTTGAGCTGGTCCGCAGGGAACACGCAGGCTCTGGGCTGCAGAACAAGGTCCATGGACGTACCCTCTTTCCCGGGCACAGACGCAACAGGTCTCCACTGCCCCGCCTACCCCTCCCACTTGCCCAGTCAGCCCCCGGGTTAGGGACCTCAGAAGGGGCGCAGGTTTGGGAATTGAGGAGAGACCATCCGGGAAGACCTCTCTCCATTCCCACACCCAGGAGGCTTCCCTGCCCGCTGCTACAAGTGCACCCAGTGGGCACGCAGTTCCGGAGCGGGTGCAGAGGGAGGGCCCAGCTAGAGAAAGAGGCTGTACAGGCCCGGAAAGGAACCGGAAGGCGGGCGCGGGGAGGGCGGTCACAGATCCCGGCCCCACACCTGCCCAGAGGGGGCCAAGACGAGGGAGCCGCCCTCACCCGCTTCAGCGGTGAGGATGACCCAGACTTTGGCTCCCCTCATTCCTGGGCTCACTTGAGTGGCCTGGAAGCGCCTCCGCCGAGCCCAGAGGAGGAAGGACGCAGGCTCTGGCCTCAGTTTCCGCAGGCTCTGGCCTCAGTTTCCCCGCCTGCGTCCGGGCCACGCGAGACGTGGGAGGCGGGCGCCCAGAACGCGCGAGAGGAGGCAGGGACGTGCCGGGACCCCGGGCCCCTCCTCCCGCCGCCGCGCCCGTCCTGCGCACCTGCAGCCGCGCACTCTTCTCGCCTGTGCCCGCGCCGTCGGGCCTCTCCTCCAGGATCATCTCCGCGCCCGCCGCGCCGGGGTCCCTAGGACCGCCCGCACCACCCCGGACGCGGGCTCCTCAGCGTCGCGCGGGTCCCCGACTGTCCCTCCAGGGTGGGGGCGCGGGGCCGGCGTGCCAAGCTGGCCGTTGCCCAATAGGCGGCAACGCCGCTTCGACGGACAGCCAGGGCAGCCAACCAGAGCTCCAGGAAGGCGGGCTCTGGCCGACCAGCCCCGCCCACCCGCGGGGTCCGGGAATTCGGTAACCCCTGGCAACCGCGGCCGGAACGGCGGCGGCCCGTCGGCCGAGTGCACTGCGCGTGCGCCGCGACGCGTGCGGGACAAGTTCGGGAAACGGAGAAGAAACTACACGGAACGTCCCAAGCCGAGAGGCAGGGCGGGCCTCCCTCTGCGCGCCTGGCTCCTCGGCTCCCTTGGCGGGGACTCCAGGCGTCTGCCCGCCCGCGCCGTTCCGTCCCGTCACCCTGGCAACGGGACCCTCTCCGAGGCGGGCTCCAAAAATGTTCACAATGGGGTTTTTAAAACGGTTTTGTTAGGGACAAGTGCTAGTGAGTTCTCCGACAATGCCTGCTTTCTTCTCTCTGCCCGCGGAGCGGAGGCGCCAGGCCTGCCGGAGTCGTCCCGCTTCCAGAACTAGCTTCCAGAACCCGCCTCCTTCCAAAACCAGCTTCCAGAACCCGCTTCATTCCAGAACCAGCTTCCAGAACCCTATTCATTCCAGAACTTCTTCCCAGAACCCGCCTCCTTCCAGAACCTCCGTCCACAACCCACCTCCTTCTTGCACCTGCCTCTGGAACCCACATGCTTTCAGAACTGCCTGTCTCCAGAACCTGTTTGTAAAACTTGTTTCCAGAGGAAACCTGCTTTCTGAATCACTTTACTTCCAGAGCTTGCTTCCCGGACTGGCCCATTTCTAGAACCTACTTCCAGAACCAGCTTGCCTCCAGGACCACCTGCATGGAGAACTGGCCTGCAGCCGAGGACTGGGCTCCTTGAGGCTGTACAGAACCATGTGGGCTCACCCAGCTGTGTGTGACCTTCCAGGCCTTCCATGCTTCCCTAGGTGTCTGGTGACTCTAGAGCCTGCTCGGATTTCACGTGGGCCTCACCTCAGCTCAGAACACACCCTTTGAAGGGCAGGGAAGCCAGGGCACAGGCGGTGACCACGGCTCCTGTTCATCAAGTTCCTCTGAAGCTGGGCCTTGCCCACATTTACTGCCCCACCGTGAGCCCAGCCGAGCTGGAGCTGAGCCCTGGGCTCATTCTCGCGCCTGTGCTTCCCGCCCCGCACCAAGGACACCTGAGCCTGTCATCCCCAGCTCTAAATCCTGAAGGCTAAGCTCTGTGGTCTGCAACAGCCATCTGCAGTACGCCCCTGCCAGCAACAGCCTTCTCACAAGGCCCCTGCCAGCCACGCCAAACCTCCTGGCCTGCGGCCTGTCCTCCACTCCTGGCCTTTTGAGACAGGGTCTCACTCTGTTGCCCACGCTGGAGTGCAGCGGTATGATCACAGCTCACTGCAGCCTCTACCTCCTTGGCTCATATGATTCTCCTCCTTCAGCCTCCTAAATAGGTGGAACTACGGGCTTGCACCACCATACCGGGCTAACTTTTGTATATTTTGTAGAGACAGGGTTTCACCATGTTGCCCAGGCTGGTCTTAAAACTTCTGGGCTCAAGCAATCCGTCTGCCTCAACCTCCCAAAAGTGCTGGGATTATAGGGATGAGCCACTACACTTGGACTTTTTTTTTTTTTCTTTCTCTTGGCCTTTTGGGGCCCTGAAGTGTCTGTTCCCTGGGAGCCTTTCAGCTTGTCGTCTGCCTGGTGGGTTCCCACCTGTCCTCATTTCTGCCTGAATTGCACAGGCCACATGAGACCTTCCCTCGCCCCCTTCACCAGCAGCTCTGTGGCCCAAGCTTTCACAAGGGCAGGGGCTCCTGCCATCTTACCTGTGGGCCTGAGCGTGGGCCGATGCTCCAAAAGTTCACACTGAGTGCACTTGTGTGGGGACTTCCATGTGAGCCATCTCCTTGCAGGCCTGCCGAGGTCTTGTACGAGCAGACACAAACTCTCCTCGGGTCTTCAGAGTCTGCTATGTATACAGGAGGCATTACCATATCATTGCCCTTCTGCAAGCATGTGTGACTGAAATGGCATCCAGATCTTCAATATTTGTTTATTCAGCAGTTTTGCTGGCTTCTTGGTTCAGCAGACAGGCCATTGGAAGGTTAGGAGTGGCTCTCAAACTTCGAGGGTCATCAGACACCCCCTCCCTACAGGGTGCTGTTTCCTGAAGGAAAATATTCAATTATTATTTATTTATTTTGAGATGGAGTCTCACTCTGTTGCCCAGGCTGGAGTGCAATGGCGTGATCTTGGTTCACTGCAACCTCCACCTCCTGGGTTCAAGTAATTCTCCTGTCTCAACCTCCTGAGTAGCTGGGATTACAGGTGTGTGCCACCACACCCAACTAATTTTTTTTTTTTGTATTTTTAGTAGAGACAGGGTTTTATCATGTTGGTTAGGCTAGTCTTGAACTCCTGACCTCGTGATCTGCCCGCCTTGGCCTCCCAAAGTGCTGGGATTACAGGCGTGAGCCACCGAGCCTGGCCATGTTTTATTTATTTACTTATTAAGGTGGAATCTTGCTCTTGTCGCCCAGGCTGGAGTGCAGTGGCAGGATCTTGGCTCACTGCAATCTCCACCTCCTGGGTTCAAGCAGTTCTCATGCCTCAGCCTCCTGAGTAGCTGGGATTACAGGTGTGCTTCACCACAGCCTGGCTAATTTTTGTGTTTTTAGTAGAGACGGGTTTTTGCCCTGTTGACCAGGCTGGTCTTGAACTCCTGAACTCAAGCAATCCACCCACCTCGGCCTCCTAAAGTGCTGGGATTACAGGCATGAGCCACTGCGCCCGGCCCCTGAGAACAGATATTCTAAGTGAGAATTTTACGCTCAGCTAAAATCAGGCTGGGGAGTACAATAAGGATATTTTCAGCTGTGGAATATAGTGGCAGAATTTTTCTTGCACATTCGACCTCTTTCTCAGGAAGCCACTGGAAGATGAGTGTCAACAAAAGGAGGGATTAAAGCAGCTCTCGGGTGGAGAGGAGCCCTGATTTTAGCATTTACTGATGTCCTTGGTGTAATTATGCCACCAAGGCCGGTTACATGCTGACGAAATGAAGTTAGTGGACAGAGGTGGGAAGAGGCGGCTGTGCCACCCGGCGCCAGCACACTGCTGGATTAAACCAAGGACGGATAAGACCTGGAGACAGGAACCAGGCATCCTACCCAGCAGAGGGCTGGAGGAAATTTCTGCAGTGAAGGCAGTTCCCAGGAATGGGGAGCTGCCGGGCTGGTGGGCTGCGGGTCAGAAGCCTGTTCTCTGAGATGAAATGAATAGACTCCCTGGTTATCTGAGCACACTGAGAGGAGACTTGGTCAGCTGCCAGCAAGCTTGGATTGAACTAGCGAACAGCACTGTGACATGATGATTATATAGATACAGGTTTTAGTGCAGGCTCTTGACTCCTAATTCCTGTAACCCTCATTACACTCATCTGTTGCAATATTGGGGCGCTTTAGGCCTCAGGAAACAGAATCTCTTTCTCTGAACTTCCATTCTTTCACCTGTCCAAGGCAGGACTCCCATCTGTGGGTTAGAAGACTCTCATTCCAGAGAAGGTTCTGCCCGTCCCCTGGAGGTAAGAATGCTGCTCAGAGAGGCCAAGAAAGTCTGAACAGACAGGCCTTTGCTGGGTTTACATCATGTACTTTTTGTCCATTTATATTAATACACAGTTGTCAGACGTGCCTATGTAATGAACCCTCCACAAAACCCCAAAGGACAGGGCGCAGGAGCTTCCGGAGAGCTGAACGTGTGGATGTTCCCAGAGGGTGGCACACCCAGGGAGGGCATGGAGCCCCACGCCCTTTGCCCCCTATCTGTAATCCCCACTTTGGGAAACCAAGGCAGGCAGGTTGTTTGAGGCCAGGATTGGAGGCTGCGGTGAGCTATGATCATGGCCACTGCACCCCAGCCTGGGATATGAGTGAGACCTTGTCTCAAAAAACAAAAATTGCACATGATCTAAAATGTAACTAGAAAGTAAATAAATACAATAACCAAAGGATATACTGTCACCTTAAGTGATTTTACTGCATGTATACACACAAAAATTAACCAAATCAAAAGAAAGGGAGAGTCAATGACTAAAGATTAAAAATTGTTATCACTTTTTGGGAATAGATGTTGGAAATAGATGCTTGGTGTCACAAAGAAAAATTAGCACTGAGTCCAAGGATCTTTCAGTAACACAATTTTTACCTCCTGGACTGCAGGAAGGGTACCCTCACTAGCCATCGTGCCACAAGAGTACAATGAACAAAGGAAAACACAACTTTATCCCTAACACCTTTGGGGTCATCCTTACTGCTGTGTCTGATCTCTGTTGGCTGGAGCCAGTCCTCACAATCTAAAGTAAAACCCGATTGGCTAACAACGTAAAACTTTTCTAAACAGGTAAAAGCAATGGAGAGCTGGGACATGCCTGTGAGCACGTCCAGCACACACATCCTGGTTAAAGTACAAGGACATAGAGTGTACTAGGTGCCTGTAAGCATGGCATGTCTGTCATCTACATAGGAGAGCGCCTAACAAAGTTATTAGCACACTTAAGATTTACCAAGAAAGGAAACTTTAAAAAAGGAACTTTTCTACTTCCCACATCACTCATAAAGCAAAAAAGCTGATAGTTTGGGAAAAACAATTTGATAAATTCCTGGGATGGAACAGAGAGGTTGTATCGGCTAGGGTTTGCCTCTGACGCAGCAAGTTGTTTCTGTTTTTCCCTAGAGGCTGGGTGCAGCCACAGGGGCCACGCCAGCCTTCTGCCATATGTGTCCCCCAGCGTGTGCCTTCAGCCTCCTGGAGAAGGTGAGGCTGCTCCTCCTGTGAGTGCCTTTCTGTTTCAGAGAGGAAAAAAGAGAAAAATCAGCAACACATCCCAGAAATCCCCCAGAATGAGAGCACACAGCCACACGTGGCTGCAGGGAAGCCATGGGAGTGCCACTGCCGCTGGGGACGTTGCTGTCCCATACCAGTCAAGGTTCTGTTGATCAGGAAGAGAATGAGAACAGGCGAGGCTGGCCATGAGTCGTGGCTGGCTGCAGACCGGAAACACCAGTGCACTTCACTGGGAATGACGGAGCTACAGGAGCGACCTTGCAGACTGTAAGAGAAAATCAACTTAATCTAAAGGAAATGATGGATGATTTTGTGCCAAAACATAAATGATCAAAGTTGACCTGAGAAAAGGGAGAAAGCGTGAGTGGACCAGTAACAGTGGAATAAAGTGTGGCAGGGCCTGCCCAGGCTTGAGGCGCTGTTCCAGCTTGCAAAAGGATGGACATTTTTCCCGTGTCTTTTCTTTCTTTCTTTTTTTTTTTTTTTTTTGAGACAGAGTTTCACTCTTATTGCCCAGGCTGGAGTGCAGTGGCATGATCTTGGCTCTCTGCAACCTCCGCCTCCCAGGTTCAAGCGATTCTTTCGCCTCAGCCTCCCAAGTGGCTGGGATTAACAGGCACATGCCACCACACCCAGCTAATTTTTGTATTTTTCATAGAGATGGGGTTTCACCATGTTGGCCAGGCTGGTCTCAAACTCCTGACCTCGGGTGATCTGCCCGCCTTGGCCTCCCAAAGTGCTGGGACTACAGGCATGAGCCACGAGCCCGGCCCGACTTTATCCTGAGCAGATGCTGCAAACCATGTTGGTGGTCCAGCCCATCCACCCCACCTCTCTGTCCTTACACAGTCCTATTTGACTCGTGTGGTGGTCTCCTCAGTGAAGCCACATGCTCCAGGGGAGGCTGGCTAATCCTGGCCCCAGAAGGTGTAGACTGGGGTGCCTGAGCAGAGGGTTTCAGAGCCTGGGTCTGCTGAACGTCCTGCAGTGGCAGGGTGCACCTGCACCATCGCTGTTCTGTCCTGAGGCGAGCAGGATGCAGGGAGCCCCTGCGGTCGTGTCAGTCCTGCTTCCCTGGCAGTGACTGATCTGCACCTATGGGCTGGTGACTCAGGTGGCAGGTGGGGCAGGCAGGGAGTCTTCAAGGGGCTCCCAGGAGAGGTTTCTTGGCCCTCAGAGGGTCCACAGAGGGGAGGCCGTATCTTCCTCCCTGGGCACTGTTGGGGCTGGGTGTGACACCCAGAACCATGCAGCCGTCCTGTGACCATGGGGGAGGCCACAGACACCCGGAGGACGGCAGAGAGGAAAGCACCTGGCAGCACTCCCCTTCATGCCCCCACTCCCACCCGGACCTGCTCCTCTTCCTCTTTGCTTGGTGAGATAACAGATCTCCCTCCCATTTAAGTCACTTTGAGTTGGGTTTTCTGAACAATATACATTATATATTTGATAAAATATTAGCAAATAAAATCCAGCATTGTATTAGAGCACACACCCACCCTGACCAGCAAGTTTCCACATGAGGAAATTGTACAGCCAGGGCGATCTCATCCATATGTTACCAAAAGAACAGCCGGGGCGCTGATATTCATGTGGCCCCCTAAACATTGGATACATTCAAGCACTATTCCTAATTTTAAAAGCTCTAGGTAACACCAGTAGAAAGAACTGAAAGACAATGTATCAAACACAGATAAAAGACTATTCACATGTTAAAGACTATTCACATGTTAAAGTCTTAAACTCATTGTCATTGGGATCTAGATGAGGTACAGATGCCAGCTACCACCTCTGTTCTTCAGAAGGGTTTCTTAGCTCCTGGTTAAAGAAATGACACAGAAAACTAAAGATTGGGAGAAAGGAGGCAGTTATTTTTAAATTCAGGTGACATGATTGTGTAATCTGAAATTCCAAGAAATTCAACCAAAAAACTACTAGGACTAATTAAAGAATTTGGATGGACTGGCACGGTGGCTCATGACTGTAATTGCTGCACTTTGGAAGACCGAGGCAGGTGAATCACCTGAGATAAGGAGTTTGAGACAGGTCTGGCCAACATGGTGAAACCTCATCTCTACTAAAAATACAAGAACTAATTGGACATGGTGGCAGGCATCTGTAATCCCAGCTACTCGGGAGGCTGAGGCAGGAGAATCACTTGAACTCAGGAGGCAGAGGTTGCAGTGAGCTGAGATTGTGCCACTGCACTCCAGCCTGGGTAATAGAGTGAGATTCCGTCTCAAAAAAAGAAAAAAAAAAAAGGATTTGGTAAGGAAGCTGCTTTTTTTTGTTTTTTTTTTTTTTTAAAGATGGAGTTTCACCATGATGGCCAGGCTGGTCTTGAACTTCTGACCTCAGGTGATCCACCCACCTCGGCCTCCCAAAGTGCTAGGATTACAGGCGTGAGCCACCGCGCCCGGCCAGGTAGCTGGTTTTAAGCTAACAACATGTTCCAGACTGAACATCTGTGTCTCCTAAACTCTTGTGTTGAAACCCCATCCCGCAGCACGATGCCACCTGGAGATTGGGCCTTTGGGAGGCATTAGGGCCCTATAAGTGGCCACGAGGGTGGGGCTCAGCTACGGGAGATTAGTGCCCTCATGGGAAGAAACATCTGGCAGGGGTGGCACTCTCGCCTGTAATCCCAGTGCTGTCAGAGGCCAAGGCGAGAGCAGTGCTTAAGGCCAGGAGTTCAAGACCAGCCTGAGCAACACAGTGAGACCCCATCTCTACAAACATATTTTAAAAATTAGCCTGATATGGTGGTACATGCCTGTAGTCCTAGCTACTCAGGAGGCTGAGGCAGAAGGATCGCTTCAGCTCAGGAGTTTGAGGCTGCAGTGGACTGTGATTGCACCATTGCACGGCAGCCTGGGCGATAAAGCAAGCCTCTGTCAAGGAGGAAGGAAAACGACAAGGAGCAGGAGAAGGAGCAAAGGAGAAGGAAGAATTTGGGTTTGGGGTTTTTTGGTTCAACCCTAAAGGTTAGATGATTTGATGCGGAGTCATCCAACCTTTCTTTCTTTTCCCTAAATTCATATATTGAAGCGGTAGAGAAAGGAAGAGGGAGGGTGAAGAAGAAGAGGGGCGGAGAAGAGGAAGCAGGAGGAGGAAGAAGACGAGGACGGTGACAACAGAGACTCCACAGATCACTCTTTCTCCCCGACCGCCACGGGAGGACGCATCAAGAAGGCACCTGTCTGCAAGCCAGCAGGGAGCCCTTGCCAGGCGCTGAATTGTCTGGCACCTTGCTCTTGAACTTCCCGGCCTCCAGAACTCTGAGGAAATGTATCGCTGTTGTTTAAACCATCCAGTCTGTGGTATTTTATGATGGCAGCTGAAGCAGACCAAGGCACTACATCAAGATTACTCGCAGCCGGGCGCGGTGGCTCAGGCCTGTAATCCCAGCACTTTGGGAGGCCGAGGCGGGCAGATCACGAAGTCAAGAGATCAAGACCATCCTGGCCAACATGGTGAAATCCCGTCTCTACTAAAAATACAAACATTACCCAGGCATGGTGGTGGTGCCTGTTATCCCAGCTACTCAGGAAGCTGAGGCAATCGCTTGAACCCGGGAAGCAGAGGCTGCAGTGAGCCGAGACTGTGTCACTGCACTCCAGCCTGGGCGACAGAGCAAGAATCAATCTCAAAAAAAAGAAAAAAAGGATCACTTGCCTAAAAAAAAAAAAACAGAAATGAAAATTGAGACATCTTCCTTCACAAATGTGAGGAAGCTACAGGCTTGTCTAGGAAGACATTACATAGGAATGTACATTTCAAGCTCATTCTTGTTGCTCAAGGCCAAGGTGGATCACTCAAGCTCAGGAGTTTGAGACCAGCCTGGGCAACACAGCAAGATGCCCCATCTCTAAAAAAATAAAAGAACTGAGTTGGATGCAATGGTGTGCACCTATACATTCCAGCTACTCAAGAGCCTGAGGTGAGAGGATCCCTGGAGCACAGGAGTTTGAGGCAGCAGAGAGCTATGATTGTGCCACTGCACTCCAGCCTGGGTGACAAAGCAAGATCTCATCTCTAAGGCAAAAAAAAAAAAAAAAAAAAAGGAAAATGCAAGTTACCAGCACCTATGGACCCACATTCTCCTGCACTGGTATTCAGGGAACGGCAAACCAAGCAACCATGAGATACCTAGTTTAACTCATTAGATTGTCAAAAATTTGAGAGATTGATAACATGCAGTGCTGATAAGGATGAGCAAAAGCAGGCATTCCCAAGACCTGCTCGGATGCTGTGAAGAGATGAAGCCTTGTAGGAAATTAGGAAGAAGCGATTAAAATTGAAAATATGTGTGCTCTTTGCTTCAGTGGTCCCACTTTTTGAAATTAAGCCTTCTAAGGTAAAAATGTCAGAATTAATAGACACAAAATAAAAACCTGAATATAACCCCAGTGCTCTTTAACAGAGGCAGGACAAACATATACTGGCATTTCCATGCTGTGGATATATGCAGTTATTATATATAGTACACATATGCACTGGTCGGGTGCAGTGGCTCACACTTGTAATGCTAGCACTCTGGGAGGGCAAGGCAGGTGGATCACTTGAGCTCAGGAGCTCGAGACCAGCCCAGGCAATATGGTGAAACCTCTCTTTACAAAAACATACAAAAATTAGCTGGGTATGGTGGCTGGTGCCTGTAGTCCCAGCTATTCAGCAGGCTGAGGTGGGAGAGAATTTCTTGGGCCCGGGAGCCAGAGGTTGCAGTGAGCTGAGATCGTGCCACTGCACCCCAACCTGGGTGATGGAGTCAGACTCTATCTCCAAAAAAAAAAAAAAAAAAAAAAAGCTAGCTATATTGGAATTGAATAAAACAAACTGCAGAATAATGTGTGTGGAAAAAAATTCCATGTTGGTATTTTTTAAAAAAGGAAGCAAACTCACATAGGTTTATGTTTGCAGGAGCCCAGGCTGAGTGTGCCAGCGCCAGCTCCATCCCCTATTCCACCATTTCTGGCTTCCTCAGTTGAGTGTGTGTGTGGGGGGGTGCTGCCTTTTGCTTTGCATGCTTCTGTGTTACTGGACTTGGCACAGCAAGAATGCATCATTGGACTTAAAAAAATTTAGAGTTTCCTTTTTGTTTTTTAAAATTATTTTAGATTTGGAGGTGCCTGTGTGGGTTTGTTACATGTATATTGTGCACTTCTGAAGTTAAAAACATTGGGAGTTAAATGAGAGGATGGGAGGTGAGAAAGTAGACAAGAGCTTTGGTGTGATAAGGCAGGAGATGGAGGGCGGTGGGAGAGGCGTGGCAGTGAGTGCAGGGACCTTCTGCAGGGGAGAGGATAATTGCTGATGGGGCTGCTTCATGCTCTTTTATATTTTGTAATTTATAAAAATAAATTGGGATGGGGTTTCGCCCTGTTGCCCAGGCTGGTCTTTTCTTGAACTTCTGAGCTCCAGTGATCTGCCTGCCTCAGCCTCCCAAAGTATTGTGATTACAGGTGTGAGCTGTGGTGACTGGCTTTTTTTTTTTTTTGAGACAGGGTCTCCCTCTGTTGCCCAGGCTGGAGGGCAGTGGTGTGATCACGGCCCACTTCACTGCAGCCTCAATCTTCCAGGCTCAAGCAATCCTCCCACCTCAGTCTCCTAAGTAGCAGGGACTGCTGGCATGCACCACCACACCCTGCTAGTTTTTGTATTTTTTTGTAGAGATGGGGTCTCCCTATGTTGCCCAGGCTGGTCTCAAACTCTGGGCTCAAGTAATCGGCCCACCTTGGCCTTCCAAACTGCTGGGATCACAGGTATGAGCTGCTGCACCCAGCCTGCTTTATGTTTTTATACGGACCAGTACTTTGCAAGTGTGAGCCTGGCAGGCTCTTGGTGCCACCAGGAACATGCAAATTTTCCAGACAGGCAAGAACCTGGGTTCCTTTCTGAGCCTCCAATGTCCTGGGGGAAGACCCCAAGGTCTGGAGAGACTGATCAAGTCACCCAAGGCCCAGCGGCTGCGAGCTGGACGCCAGGACTCCTCAAAGCGCCAGCCTCTCCCCTGCACACTAGCCCATCTGCAGAGCCCGGTCAAGCTCAGGGGAACGCCACCACTGAACCAGAGAGGCAGCAGGAGGCTGTGGTCTAGATAGAGAAATCTGGAGAAAGCAGCGGATTCCAGAAATTTCTTGCTTGGCTCACATTAGGGCATGCTGGGGACGGACTGCCCCTTGCCTGGTGGGTGCTGGGCATTTGGGCTTGGGGCCTTTCAAGTCAGCCCTAAAAGTTGATGGCCTGAGGCAGAAGGCTGGTGCTTACTTCAGCTCCTTCCGGTTGGAAGGCTTCAGTAGTTGGGGTCACTGCACCTTATATGCACATTGGCATTGTTTTTCAGAATGAGGAGCAGAGCAGGTAGGCTTTGGAGGATTGGCTAAACCCAAAGAATTTAACTGGTCGTATGTATTTGGCCACTGCTGTGGCCTTATAGACCTTGGAGTTTGGGCTTGCACCTGTATTTAGAAGGTGCACAAATCCACATAAACTGAAGAATAAATAACCATAAGGCCTGAGAGAACGTGCTCTCCTGCTGCACACGGGCAAGCTTGCCTGTGATGAATGGAGTAACAGGTACCACGGGACGACCAGGAAGCCTTAATCAATGATAATAGCCACCGATGCATCATTTGTGGAGGCATCACAAGGGACGGCTGGGGCAGAATCAACAGAACGTGAAAATGAATTGTTTGTAAATACAATCAACACTTCCGTGTTCATGAGAAAGCCATTCATCCTTCAGAAACCATCTTTAGTAAAAGATGCACCTGGCTTCCTGGTGCGAGGGCCCATCAATCCCACCCCAGTCACGGGGTCAGCTCAGGGCTGTCTAAAGCCCTGGAGAACAGACATGCGTATTTATTCTTATTTGAAGACAAGTTGAGAGCCATTAAAAAGAAAAAGCCACTGCGAACATCAGCGGGGAGCGTGGTAGAAGCCACACGGGGACAGAGAGAGCTCTCTAAAGCCCTCTTCTTCTGGGTGCCCTGCCAGGCCCTGGTGGTGGGGCCTCTGTAAGCAAGGAGCAGCCAGCTTGCGCTGGGACCTTCCCAGGCTGTGTGTGCTCCTGCCCCTCCAGGATGCTGAGGTGCTGAGTGTGCGCTTGGGGAGGGAGACATCCATGCTTGGCCTGCTGGCCTCTGGGGAACTGCTCTTTTCTGGCAAATAAAGGGAAAAGGATATGGGGAAGGGGAACAAATTATTGTCCTAAATGTGACAGAGTTGCCTGGCATGGGCTTTCTTCTGGTTGCCAGTTTCATCTTTAGGACGGCGCCTTGGTGAGGGTGCCCTGGGTGCAGTGCGCTGGGTGTCGGCAGTGGGCACTTACTGGGCACTGATCCTGGCAGCTGGATGCACCTGCGGCGTGTTTTCTACAACTGAAGCCATCCACGGCCTTCTGCGGTCCAGCCTGGTGTGGAGGGACCACCGCCATGGAGCAGTGAAACTGGAGAGTGTGTGAGGGTTACTGGTGGGTTCCACGTGGGCAGTGGGCAGAAGGGGCGTAGATGCTCAGACGTGAATTTGGCCTTGGCAGCTCAGAGAAGGGTGGTGTGACCAGCAGATGGGGACAGTTTGGGAGGAAGAGGCTTCAGCAGACAGATACTTGGGTTTGGGATGCTGGGCTGGGGCTTGTCAGACTCAGGGGAGACATCCTGAAGGCTGCCGAGTCTCAAGCTCAGGGGCCAGGCTGGAGGCCAAGGTCCACGCTGTAGACCTTTGCCATACAGCTGCGGCGACAGAGTGCCAGGATAGTTCACGATAGTGGGCCCAAGGAGGAGGGCAGCAGAAACAGGGCTGGGTGACTCCCAGGAACCCAGGGAGGAATCAGTTCCAAAGGAAGCTAGTAACCAATGCATGCACCATCCATTTCCATTGACAGCAGGACTGCCCAGTGTGGAGGAGGCTGGTGGAGACCCCGACGGAAGTGGTCTCAGTGGGATGTGAGAGTGAGACTTTTTCTTTTTGAGACAGGTTGTCTCACTTTGTTGCCCAGGCTGGAGTGCAGTGGTGTGATCACGGCTCACTACAGTCTTGAACTCCTGGTCTGAAGCAATCCTCCTGCCTCAGCCTCCCAAGCAGCTGGGATTACAGGCATGTGCCACCGTGCCTGGCTAATTTTTGTATTTTTTGTAGAGACAGGGTCTCCCCATGTTGCCCAGGCGGGTCTCAAACTCCTGGACTCAAGTGATCTGCCTGCCTCACTGAAGTGCTGAGATTACAGGTGTGACGCATTGTGCCCAGCTAGAGAATGAGAGTGCTTTAATGGGGATCAGTGTGCACCAGAGGAGCAGAGATGGACACAGGGAGTGAGGACACCTGAATTCTGAGGCAGGTGCAGTACTGGTTGTGGGGCCAGGGGAGGGCTGACGGGTGGCTGGCCTTTAACAGGGGCGTGAAGAGTTCCACCACAGTAACAGGAGCGAAGATGGAGGGGAGTAGGGCTGGGGCGGGGTGGGGGCACAGGTGGGACAGATGCCGTGTTGGGAGTGTGCGGTACCTCTACAGATTGTCTTCATGTGTCAGTGACACAGGAAGCAAGGCCTCTGCCCAGAGCGGCCAGGGAGGGGAAGCAGGCAGGACAGGCTGAGGATAGGGGCCGGGGCCCAGCCGAGGTACACGGACACTCAGGAGGCTGAAGGCTGGGCTGGACCAGGGCTTTCAGGGAAGGAGAGGGGCAAGGGCCAGCCCAAGAGTGGCTCGGATGAGGACTGTGTCTCGCTGAAGTCTTGTGACACATACAAGAAAAAAGTTCTTTTTTAAAAAAAAATTTAATTTAATTTAATTTTGAGATGGAGTCTTGCTTTGTTGTCCAGACTGGAGTGCAGAGTCGCTATCTCGGCTCACTGCAACCTCTGTCTCCCAGGCTCAAGAGATTCTCCTGCCTCAGCCTCCCAAGTAGTTGGGGTTACAGGTGCCTGCCACCACGCCTGGCTAATTCTTGTATTTTTAGTAGAGACGGGGTTTCACCACGTTGCCCAGGCTAGTCTCGAACTCCTGGCCTTTAGTGATCTGCCTGCCTCGGCCTCCCAAAATGCTGGGATTACGGGCATGAACCACCAGGCCTGGCCAAGAAAAGAGTTCTTAATTCCAAGGACTGTTAATCATTTGAACCTAATCTAGATTCATTCTGGATGGAGTCTCTGATGTCACTACTGAATACCTTGTCAGACATTTTTGGGTACAATTTATATTTTTTGATCCCTTCCCAGACAGTCAGTGGACACCAAGTCTTTTACCCCAAATCTGAGACCACCTAGCAGAGCTACCCTCGAAAATATACATCATCAGGAAATACGGATCATCTATTTACAAAGCAAAAGAGGGACATTATTCAGTGGAACCAAAGCCGCCTTCTCTCTGAAAACCTGTTTCTATTTTCCACGTGTGACTAATTTTTAATCTTGGTGACTGAGCGGTAATGGTGTTTGCACTGACGCTGACGGTGGGCTTTTTAAGAAGCACATGATCTATGTTGCCTTCCTGGTATCCTTTTTTGGTAAGTGTTTCTGTGGCGTTCTGAATAAAATGAGTTCAGCATCTGTGGCTCTAGAAACGCCGGCGCCTCTGTAGATGAGAGGCCATCTGTATGCGAAGCTTCTGCGGTGCCTGCTCCACAGAGGCCTGCCTGGCCTGGCCATCATTCACCTCAACAGGAAAACAGCTATCTGCCTGAGTCCATTTGTTAAGAAGGCTGTAAAATGGCATCTTTAATAACCTCAAACAAATACACTAAAACTTATCATAAAATAGCCAGGTTGTAAAGTGAAGGAGTGTGTTTGTCGTAACCTCTTCTGTCTTCCCTGAGTGTATGTTTTCCAGGCAGTTCTCCTTCCTGCGATGGGGCTTTAGGGTCAGAAGACAGCGTCACTCACCCTAACTGGAAGCTTGGGCACCATCCTCAACTTGCTCATTCTCATTTCCACGCCCTACTAATTATCAGACACCTCCCCTCAACCTCTGCAGGCCGCTGTTTAGGCTCCTGCTGTTTCTGGCCTGACCAAGCCCAGTTGCCTCCTGCCCTGCCAGCAGTGTGCCCGCTGGTGCCCTCATCTCTCCACAATGCACACAGGATCTGTGCGGGTGGTGCTCCACGGTGCCTGCACCATCGTATCCACACCCGAGGCCCTTCCCTAGCCCCAGCACGCACAGGGCACACATGGAGTGTGGCTGATGCTCCGCACGCTGCCTCTCCCACGCACTCCAATGCCCCCCCACCCCGCACCTGTAACTTCCTGCCTGCGGGCTTTCCTCAGTGCTGGCCTGTGCCTAGGCCTGCTGGAAGTGCAGTGGGTGGAGGTGGGGGCGGCATGTATAGCCCCTGGAAACCAGAGCAAATCCACTCGGAACTGTGTCCTGTTCTCTCCCAGATGCCTCCAGGAGGCCTAGTTCAGGGGCCACGGCATTCTCCAGTTCCCCAACACATCTACTCCCTGCTCCCTTACCGTGCTTCCTGGGTCCACCTCCCTGATCAAATACCGGCAGGAAGGGCCTGCTTTGGAGGGAGCCATGCTCCACGCTGGCCATCCGCGGCCACTCGCTGTGCCCTTGTCCACACAGCTCCCTCTCAGCCTGAGGGCCTTCGTCCATTCTGCTACTGTGGCTACATTCGCTCAATTTTCCGGACTCAGTTTCTCCAATGTCACCCCAGACTCACAGACCCCGATGTGATGCGTCCTGCACCCCACCGGTGTGGCCTGGCAGCCCTTCTCCTCCCAGGCACGACATTCAGGCTGAGTGGAGACTCTCGCAAGCAATATGTAGGCTGCTAGGCATATGCCACCCGGTGACAGCTCGCACCTCAGGCCTTGCTCCGTGAACTTTTCTCAAAATACGATCCTGTTTATCTTCAGAATCGCAAAAGTCCTGCAGGGTCTGGCGAGGCTCCACCACAGCACAGCGGCCCAGGAGCGCCCCTCCACCCAGGCCAGCCGCCTCCCACTCACCTCCTGAGTGCCCGCCAGCACCGCGGCCCGCATAGCGTAGGAGCCCAGAGCCCAGCTGAGCTTGGCCACCACATGGCCACCGCGTGGCCTTTCCTGCGCCTGCGCAGCCCGCCCCCTTCCCGGCAGCACCCGCGGCGTCAAGGCCTGGCACGTGGCGGGTTTTGCGCATGCGCGGGCCCGAGGCTCTTCCGGCGTCTCCGAGCAGACGTGGGGGAAGCGGGGTTGGTGGCTCCGTGGTGGAGTGGCTCCGGGTGGGCCTTGGAGGAGCTGCAGAGGAGGTGGGACTCGGCCTGAGGGCGCGGGGCCGCCGGGAGGGAGGGGTCAGGCCGTGCCCTCCGTGGCGCTCTTCCTGTGGGTGACCCAGGTCGCGCTCTTGGTGAGAACCCCTCCGTGTACCTCCCGCTCCGCACACCACGCCACCAACGTGTCCCCTCCTCCTCCTCCATGCGCCCCTCCTCCATGTCCCTCCTCTGTGCGCTCGGTGTTTCCTCCACCTCCCTGGGCCCTCCTTTGGTGTCCCCCTGCAGGCCCCCTTATCCTCTTTCCGGTTCGTTTACCTCCCCCTTACGGGCCCTCCCCTTGGTGTCCTCTCCCCTCGCTGCCCCACCCCCGTCTCTCCCTTGGCCCCTGACTTTCTGCTTGGGCCCTGCACCTGACCAGCGGTGCCAGTCTGGCTGCCCAGGAAGAGGGCCTGGAAATGGCGGTGGCTGTTAGTATTGGGCTCTGTCCCCTGCCCCAGAGGGACTGCTTTGGATGCGCTTGCCCCAGGGCCTTTCCTCATGGAGCTGGCCTTTTCCCTGCCCTTCTCTTCTCCCACGCTGTGACCGGCCTCCCTTCTCCTGGATCACCTTGCTTGCGGCCGCCTCATCGCCTCGAGCTTGCAGCTGTTTTTCTTTTCCTTTTGGTCTGACGCATCTAAAGCGGTCAGCTCCCAGCTGAAACCCATGAACTGGCTATTTTCATGGGAGTCTCTATGCAGCCTTCAAAATGTTCTACTTAAGGGCCAGTGCAGTGGCTCACACCTGTAATCCCAGCACTTTGGGAGGGTGAGGCAGGAGGATCGTGTGAGCTCAGGGTTTGAGACCAGCCTGGACAACATAGTGAGACCCTGTCTCTCAAAAAAAAAAAAAAAAAAAAGCTTTACTTAGGCTGGGTGTGGTGGCTCACGCTTGTAATCAGCACTTTGGGAGGCCGAGGCGGGCGGATCATGAGGTCAGGAGATCGAGACCGTCCTGGCCATTGTGAAACCCTTCTCTAAAAAAAAAATGCTTTACTTAATAGTAATTTAAAAAATGTGAACATGATGGCATATAAGACCTGGGAAGGGCCAGACGTGGTGGCTTACGCCTATAAATCCCAGCACTTTGGGAGGCTGAGGTGGGCGAATCACTTGGTCAAGAGATTGAGACCATCCTGGCCAACATGGTGAGACCGCCGTCTCTACTAAAAATACAAAAAATTAGCTGGGTATGGTGGTGGGTGCCTGTAGTCCCAGCTACTCGGGAGGCTGAGGCAGGAGAATCACTTGAACCTGGGAGATGGAGGTTGCAGGGAGCCGAGATCGCACCACTGCACTCCGGCCTGCCGATGTAGTGAGACTCCATGTCAAAAAAGAAAAAAAAAAAAAGACTCAGGAAGATGTTTGGCACGGACTAACGGAAACTTTATGTAGAGATCCTGGTTGTGTAGTAGCGGTGTCAGGAAGAAGCACTATCCATTGGTGGGTGGAGCCAACAGAGGCCTCTCCTGCCTTCGGCTGCTGCCGTGGTTTTGGTGTCACTCCAGCCATGAGTCCCTGCTGCCTGGGTCCAGGCTCACCTCTGTGGAACCGTCCTGCTCTCCCCAGGGCCTCAGGGACGTGTGTGTTTTCTTGCAGTTGGGGAGGTGATGGGAGACGGTCGGGGGCCCGATTTGAAGCAGTTCCCAGCGATGCTAAAGTTGTCCTAGAGAGGTAACAATACTTTTGGGAAGCAGTGGCCTTTGCATGTTTGTGACGATGGATGTTGTTGCTAGGGGTGCTTCTCCTGCTGGCCCGATTTTGTGACATTGAGGTCTAACCTCATCACTACACCATTGGAGGGGGGTTGGGAGGAGCTCTCTGGGCCGCAGGTGGTGTGTGGACCGGAGCCTAGGATGGGACCCGAGGAGGACTGGAAGAGGCGTGAGGTCACTGCCCTCCTGTGAAGTTGATGTTTCTTCCTGTCAAAAACATCATTTTGGCATTGGTGATGCCTGTTTCTTCTTTGGAGTTACAGGAACATATTTCTTTGATTAAAGGAAGAGAGAGTACTGGCAGATAAAGGTGGAAAACGCAAAGAAGCTCAAAGTGAAGAAGCCAAACAGAAAAATCAGTGAAGATGGGCGAAGACAAGGTTCGAACCTTTTATTTACCACTAGTGTTTCATTTTAATTTAGTTATATTATTAATTTTTATTTACAGGCAGAGTCTTCTTGCTGTGTCACCCAGGCTGGAGTGCAATGGTGTGATCTCGGCTCACTGCAACGTCCGTCTCCCAGGTTCAAGTAATTCTTCTGCCTCAGCCTCCCGAATAGCTGGGACTACAGGCACATGCCAGCACGCCTGGCTAATTTCTGTATTTTGAGTAGAGATGGGGTTTTACCATATGGGCCAGGCTGGTCTTAAACTCCTGACCTCATGATCCACCCACCTTGGCCTCCCAAAGTGTTGGGATTATTGGCGTGAGCCACTGTGCCCAACATTTTTTTTTTTTTTTTCGAGATGGAGTTTCACTCTTGTCACCCAGGCTGGAGTGCAGTGGCACAATCTTGGCTCACTGCAACCTCTGCCTCTCAGGTTCTAGGGATTCTCCAGCCTCAGCCTCCTGAGTAGCCGGGGCTATAGTTATGCACCACCACACCCGGTTAATTTTGTAGTTTTAGTAGAGATGGGGTTTCACCATTTTGGCCAGGCTGGTCTAGAACTCCTGACCTCAGGTGATCCGCCCACCTCATCCTCCTAAACTGCTGGGATTACAGGTGTGAGCCACCTCGCTCAGCCTAATGCTTTTAATTTTTCTAGAAACAGGGTCTCATTTTGTTGCTCTGGCTGATCTTGAACTCCTTGCCCCACACAGTCCCTGCCTTAGCATCCCAAAGTGCTGGGATTACAGGCGTGAGCTACCACACCTGGCCTTCATGTTTCATTTTTATTTTATTGTTTTTTTCTTTTTAATCTGCTCTTAGACTGCATACCAAATGTTTCATTTTTAAATTCACAATATTTAATACGTTCAATATGTTGTGTTCTTAATTTTTGTTTTTACTCATGAACTTTTTTTTGAGACAGGGTCTCGCTTTGTTGCCCAGGCTGGAGTGCGGTGGTGATCATATCTCACTGCAGCCTCAACCTCTCGGGCCCAAGTGATCCTCCTACCTCAGCCTCCTGAGTAGCTGGACCACCACGCCCGGCTAATTCTGCTTCTTTTTTTTTTTTTTGGTAGAGGTGGGATCTCCCTATGTTGCCCAGGCTGCTCTAGATTTCCTAGGCTCAGTCCTCTTGCCTCAGCCTCCCAGAGTGCTGGGATTACAAGTATTAGCCACTGCACTCAGCCTCACGAACCTTTTAAATGAGTTAAATGAATATTTTACAAGCATTAAAAGATTTTTTGATCATTTACTTAGATAAATTAAAAAGTATGTACTTTGTGTTCACGCAAGGTACATTTATGCCACATTTCAGGAGGGTTGCATCTGCTGCCAGCACACTGCCTGTGTCATGTGTCGGGTGTAAAGGGAGCCGGTGTTAGGTGTGGGGACCGCACGCTCGTCCATCCTGGGAGAGTCAGTTACCAGTTGCCTGGAATCCCTTGATGGCTGCTGCCAGACTTTGGCTGAACTATAAGGGCAGCAGCCTCGGGTCGGGGAGTGAGTGGCCTGGACCTGGCCGGCTCCTGTCCTGAGAGTTGTGTCTGTCTGCCCTCTGGCCATGTGCAGGATGCTGTGGTGGGGTTCATTCTAGTGTTTTCACAGAAGTTCTGTTTGTTGTGACGTTTCACAGAAATGTCCTCAGCGTAACCCTGTTCTCTTGTGACTTAGAGCAGTGCTTGAAAGAAGAAAATAAATTCTCCATGTCAAAAGAAAATCCAGGACAGGACAGTCTTACTGTCAGGTAAGGTTTGTTCTCTTTATCCCTTTTCTTTGTAGTGGGAGGTGAAATGGGGTGGCGAGGGAATGGGGGCAGTGAGGGCACGGGGTGAGATCGGCTTTCGTCCTGGAAGCCTGGCCTTTGCAGTGGAGTTGGGATCTGCCTCCCCGTTCTTTTTAGTCTTTGCTTCCACGTGAGCAGAGTTAGAATCCACAGGACTGCAGAACAGGTCGGTCACGCGAGCCGCCGCTGACAGGTGCAGAAATCCAACTCTTGCACATTTGTGTGGGGGCCCAAGTGTAACAAGGGGGTCTGGCATCTCCCTCATGTGCCAGGGGTCCTTTTTGTTAGTTTTTGTTTTAGATAAATGATCTTGTCAGATTGTTACTGTGGTAACAATCAGTTGAAAAAGATGACTATATCTTTTTCAAAGACTAGAACCAAAAAAGGTTGAAAAGGCATTAGGCCAGCAGCTGTTACTCTCTCTCCCTCTGCTCTCTCCTCTGATGCTTACTTGTGTCAGATAATATGTAAATAGCTTTCTGTGTCCAGAAGAACAAAGAAAAAAGCCTGATGGAACAATAGTTGGGTTTTGCTTTTGAGAAATGTGGTATCTCCACGGGCTGATGGCAGGCTGTGTTTATCTGTTCGGAAGGATGAATCGGTTTGAGCTAATTGTGTCCTTGTAAATAAGGTTTCCATAGATGAACTAAGCACCTGGTCTTGGAACGCAGGAGCTGTTTAATGTGGTGTTTTCTCTGCGTCACGTCAGATTGTGTGTGCTGGTTTCTGGTGCCTGCTCTCCGGTGAGGAGCGGTGCCGTCCCGGTTGTGTCTGCTGCGTGCCGCTTTGGCACTCTGCTGCCATCCCAGCTGTGCTGAGAGCTGGAAATGTAATTCTTTTTTTTTTTTTTTTTTTGAGATGGAGTCTCACACCGTTGCCCAGGCTCTAGTGCAGTGGCAAGATCTCTGCTCACTGCAATCTCCGCCTCTTGAGTTCAAGCAATTCTCCTGCCTCAGCCTCCCAAGTAGCTGGCACCACAGGCACGCGCCACCACGCCCAGCTAATTTTTTTTGTATTTTTAGTAGAGACGGGGTTTCACCATGTTGGCCAGGATGGTCTCGATCTCCTGACCTCGTGATCTGCCTGCCTCGGCCTCCCAAAGTGCTGGGATTACAGTGCCTGGCAGGGATTGTAATTCTAAGTAGGCAGGCAGCACACAGGCCACGCCTTCCAGGATGCTGAGTCTGTTCAAGTGAAGGCAGAAATGGAGATTTTTATGGTGAAATATCCCAAGTGCTAAATGTTGCTGCAACTTTACGAAACTGCTTGGCTGTTTCTGTGCATCACTTTCCTTTTTCTCTTTTCTCTTTTTGTCTTTTTCATATTTTGTCACATTTTTGTCTTATCATAAGTGTGGTCTGACCACGTGGTGCCCTGAACTCGCTCTGGACCTGTTCTGGTTATGGGAGCTGCCCAGTTCTCGGATTGTTCTTTGCTCCGTTAAACGCTGTTCAATTTAATTTGTCTGAAGGTTTTCTTTTAACGCTCCCATTCTCCGTTCCCCCAGCCCCTGGCAACCACTGATCTGTTTTCTATTTCCATGGATTTGCTTATTCTGGATATTTCCTGTCAACAGAATCCTACAATGTTTTTCCTTTTTGCCTGGTTTCTTTCGTGTCACCTGTTTTCCACATCCATCCGCAGTGTGCCGAGTGTAACGCTTCCTTCCTTCTTACAGCTGAGAATGCCCTGTCGCCTGTACACGCTGTGCTTTGTCGATCCGTTCGTCTGTTGCTGTACCATTTGGCTATTGTGATAACACTGCTATGAGTACTTCTTTATCTGTATTTGTTTGAATACCTCTTTGCAGTGCTTCCAGGTACATAGCTAGAAGTGGAATTTCTGGCTCCTATGGTAATTTCATGTTTAATTTATTGAAGACCAACAAACTTTTTTTTTGTTTCTTTGTTTATTTGAGACGGAGTCTCACTCTGTCACCCAGGCTGAGTGCAGTGGTAAGATCTCAGCTCACTGCAACCTCTACCTCCTGGGTTCAAGCGGTCCTCCTGCTTTAGCCTCCCGAGTAGCTGGGATTACAAGTACCCGCCACCATGCCTGGCTAACTTTTGTATTTTTAGTAGAGACGGGCTTTCAACATGTTGGTCAGGCTGGTCTCGAACTCCTAACCTCAAGTGATCCCAGAGTGCTGGGAGTAAAGGCATGAGTCACCGTGCCCTGCCCCAACAAATGTTTTTAAAGCGGTATGACCATTTTACATTCCCACCAGTGTTGCACAAGGAGTCTAATTTTTACATATTCTTGCCAACACTTTCTTTTTCATTCTGGCCGACTTTTGTGCTTCAACTCATCCTCCTTACTTTGGCTTTTCAAAGTGCTGAGATGACTCCCTTGTTGAAGTCAGTTACCCACAGGCGTGTGGGTTTATTTCTGGACTCCGAGTGGACCCTCCAGTCTCCGTGCGTGTCCTTATGACAGTGCCCTGCTGTCTTCATCACTGTAGCTCTGAAGTTTTGAAATCAGGAACTATGAATCCTCTAACTTTGTTCTTTTTTTGTTCATTTGTTTTTGTTTCTGTTGTTGAGACAGAGTCTCACTCCGTCACCAGGTGCCAGGCTGGAGTGCAATGGCGCAACCTCGGCTCACCGCAACCTCCACCTCCCGAGTTCAAGCAATTCTCCTGCCTCAGCCTCCGGAGTAGCTGGGACTACAGGTGTGCGCCACCATGCCCAGCTAATTTTTTTGTTTTTTTAATAGAGACGGGGTTTCACCTTGTTGGCCAGGATGGTCTTGATCTCTTGACCTCGTGATCTGCCCGCCTTGGCCTTCCAAAGTGCTGGGATTACAGGCCTGAGCCACCGCGCCCAGCCTGTTCTTTTTTTGTTAAGATTGTTTTGGCCCTGGGTCAAACAATATGGGTCCCTTGTATTTCCCTGTGAATTTTAGGGTCAGGTTGTCAATTTCTGCAAAAACGCCAGCTGGAATTGTGATGGGGATTGGATTGAGTTTTCAGAAAATCTGATGGGGATTGTATTGAGTTTTTCAGGGAGTATTGTTGTCCTAAACACATGAAGTCAGCCAGTCCATGAGCACGGGATGGCTGTTCATTTATTCAGGCTGCCTTTAATTTCTTTCGCATTGTTTTACAGTTTTCAGAGTATAAGCTTTATATCTCTTTGGTTAAATTTATTGCTCAGGATTTTATTTTTTGATGCTATTGTAAATGAAATTTTTTTTTTTTTTGAGACAGGGTCTCACTCTGTCCCCTACGTTGGAATGCAGTGGTATGATCTTGGCTCACTGCAAGCTCCGCCTTCCAGGCTCAAGTGATTCTCCTGCCTCTTCCTCAGCTTCCCAAGTAGCTGGGATTACAGGCATGCACCACTACTGCCTGGCTAATTTTTGTATTTTTAGTAGAGACAGGGTTTCACCATGTTGGCCAGGCTGGTCTTGAACTCCTGACCTGAAATGATCCACCCACCTCGGCCTCCCATAGTGCTGGAATTACAGGCATGAGCCACTGCACCTAGCCTTTTAAAATTAATTAAATTAATTATTATTACTTTTTTGAGACAGAGTCTCGCTCTGACACCTAGGCTGGAGTGCAGTGACATCATCTTGGCTCACTGCAACCTCCGCCTCCTGGGTTCAAGTGATTCTCCTGCCTCAGCCTCCTGAGTAGCTGGGACTACAGGTGCCTGCCACCATGTCCAGCTAATTTTTGTATTTTTAGTAAAGTCAGGGTATCACCATGTTGGCCAGGATGGTCTTGATCTCTTGACCTTGTGATCTGCCTGTGCTGACCTCCCAAAGTGCTGAGATTACACTTGTGAGCCACCGCGCCCAGCCATTTTTTTTTTTTTTAAATTTTTTTGAGACAGAGTCTTGCTCTGTCACCCAGGCTGGAGTGCAGTGGTGCAATCTTGGCTCACTGCAACCTCCACCTCCTGGGTTCAAGCAATTCTCCTGCCTCAGCCTCCCGAGTAGCTGGGATTACAGGTGTGTGTCACCAGGCCCGACTAATTTTTTGTATTTTTAGTAGAGACAGGGGTTTCACCGTGTTGGCCAGGATGGTCTGGATCTCCTGACCTTGTGATCCGCCTGCCTCGGCCTCCCGAAGTGCTGGGATTACAGGCGTGAGCGCCGCGCCCGGCCCGGAATTGTTTTCTTAATTTCATTTTCGGTTTGCTTGTGTCTGCTGGTTAGAAATACATCCGATAGTTGCATATTGATCTTACACTCTGCAACTGTGCTAAAGTTATCTATTAACTCTAATAGTTTTTGTGGATTCTTTAGGATTTTTTTTTTTTTTTTGAGACTGAGTCTCACTCTGTCGCCCAGGCTGGAGTGCAGTGGTGCAATCTCGCTCACTACAACCTTTGCCTCCCAGGTTCAAGCGATTCTCCCACCTCAGCCTCCCAAATAGCTGGGATTACAGGTGTGTGGCACTATGCCCAGCTAATTTTTGTATTTTTTAAAGTAGAGATGGGGTTCTGCCATGTTGGCCAGGCTGGTCTCGAACTCCTGACCTCAGGTGATCCACCTGCCTCTGCCTCCCAAAGTGCTGGGATTACAGGCATGAGCCACTGCGCCTGGCCTGGGATTTTCTATACACAAGATAGTGCCAACTGCAAATAGAGATAATGTACTTCTTTCTTTCTGAGCTGGACACCTTATTTCATTTGCTTACCTGTCTGCTCTGGTTAGGGCCTCCAGTATGATGCTGAATGGCGGTGGTGAGAGTGGACATCCTTGTCTTATTCTTGATTTTAGTGGGAAGCTTCCTGTCTTTGACCATTGCATATGCAGTCTTCTCTTAGGTTAGGGAAATGCCCTTGTATACCTAGCTGTTGAGTGTTACCTGTAAAGTTTGAAGTCTGGGTGCTTCCTGTGGGTTAAAAGAATCTTTGTCGCCCAGGCTGGAGTGCAGTGGCACGATCTCGGCTCAGTGCAACCTCCGCCTCCTGGGTTCAAGAGATTATCCTGCCTCAGCCTCCGAGCAGCCGGGACTACCGGTGCGTGCCACCACAGCTGGCTAATTATTTGTATTTTTAGTAGAGACAGGGTTTCACTGAGTTAGCCAGGGTGGTCTCTATCTCTTGACCTTGTGATAGAGTGCCTCAGCCTCCCAAAGTGCTGTGATTACAGGAGTGAGCCACCGCGCCTAGCTGGGCTAAAAGAATCTTAAGACTAAGACTGGGTGATAGATGCCTGGTGTTAAGGAAGCTTTTTTTGTTTGTTTTAGACAGAGTTTTGCTCTTGTCCCCAGGCTGGAGTGCAGTGCAGTGGCCTGATCTTGGCTCACTGCAACCTCAACCTCCCAGGTTCAAGTGATTCTCCTACCTCAGCCTCCCAAGTAGCTGAGATTCCAGGTGTGTGCCACCATGCCCAGCTAATTTTTTTTTTTTTGTACTTTTAGTAGAGATGGGGTTTCGCCATATTGGTCAGGCTGGTCTCAAACTCCTGACCTCAGGTGATCCACCCGCCTCGGCCTCCCAAAGTTCTGGGATTACAGGAGTGAGCCACTGTGCCTGGCCAAGAAGAAGTTTTTATGACACTTGTTAAAGATGGTAAGGCTGACTTTTACAAGAGATGCTGCTGTAATGGGGTTTTGCAGTAGGGGAGAGAGATTGAGCTCAACCCCAAATACAACAAGGACACATGGGGATGTAAGCTGAGAAGCAGAGTTGGAAAATTCCCATGAGGAGACATGGGGTAGAAGGTCTTGCTGAAGGCAGGCCAGGGTGATGAGCTGTAGAGTAGGAAGGAGGAGGAATGAACCCCATGTCGAGGGAGATCAGATACCAAGCGCGGGGGTTTTCACTGAGCCGCCCAGCGGGAGTCTTGCTGAAACTGGACGAAGTAGGTCAAGCTCTAAGCCAAGGTCAGGCCTTGCCAAAGAGGAGGACTCGAGAGCCAGACTCAAGTTTGGTCAAGGACAGTCTCTGTCAGTAGGGAGTGCTTATAATTCTGCTTCTGCATATACCTGAAAATTTCCAAAATAGTTTTCTAAAAATTGAAATTAAAGTAGATTACATTAAAAAGAGAATCCAAAAGTCTATTCAAATGCATTGGACTTTGTTTCAATTCTGATTTACAGAAAGATTGTTTTAAATCGTGAGACGATTAGGGAATTTGAGCACTCCATGGATAGTTGATAATAAGGAATTTTTGTTTTTTTTGAGACAGAGTCTCGCTCTGTTGCCCAGGCTGAAGTGCATTGGCATGATCTTGGCTCACTGCAACCTCTATCTTCCCAGCCTCCTGAGTAGCTGGGATTACAGGCGCGTGCCACCATGCCTGGCTAATTTTCGTATTTTTAGTAGAGACGGGGTTTCACCATTTTGGTCAGGGTGGTCTTGAACTCCTGACCTTGTGATTCACCCACCTCAACCTCACAAAGGAATTTGTTTTTTAAAGTGTGATAGTGGGCCAGGTGCAGTGGCTCACCCCTGTAATCCCAGTACTTTGGGAGGCTTTGTCGGGGGGATCACTTGAGGTCAGGAGTTTGAGACCAGCCTGGACAACATGGTGAAACCCCATCTCTACTAAAAATATAAATATTAGCTGGGCACAGTGGTGAGCACTTGTAATCCCAGCTACTCAGGAGGCTGAGGCCAGAGAATCACTAGAACCTGGGAGATGGAGGTTGCAGTGAGCCAAGATTGTGCCACTGCACTCTAGCCTGGGCAACAGAGAGAGACTCAGTCTTAAAATATGAAATGAAATAGAGTAAAGAAAGTGTGATAGTGTATAGTGGTTGTGTTCTTTAATTTTTTTTTATGGAACACTTAACGAATTTGCTGTCATCCTTGCACAGGGGCCATGCCAGTCTTCTCTGTATTGTTCTGGTTTTAGCGTATGTGCTGCTGAAGTCAGCCGTGGTGTGTTCTTTAGGGAAGAGTTCTCATCTTTGGAGATAATTGGAAATGCCTGCGGGTGAAATGATGCTCTGTGGAGTTGCTGGGAGGAACCCACTGGGGAGAGGAGAGGGTGGGCACTCAGTGGAAGGAGATGGGATGTCAGCTGGTAAGTTTTGGGTTGGTGTAATGGGCTTGTGAGAGTTTATTAATACTTGTCAAAGTCAAATGAAAACACACAGTTGTGGCTGGGCGCGGTGGCTCACGCCTGTAATCCCAGCCCTTTGGGAGGCCGAG
Organism: Cacajao melanocephalus; assembly: GCA_963573385.1. Lineage (NCBI taxonomy): Eukaryota > Metazoa > Chordata > Mammalia > Primates > Pitheciidae > Cacajao > Cacajao melanocephalus. The sequence goes on from CAUYLG010027214.1 coordinate 71,663, forward strand.
GCGGGCGGATGACGAGGTCAAGAGATTGAGACCATCCTGGCCAACATGGTGAAACCCCGTCTCTACTAAAAAAAAAACCAAAAAAAAAAACCAAAAAAAAAAAACCAAAAATTAGCTGGGCGTGGTGGCATGCGTCTGTAGTCCCAGCTACTTGGGAGGCTGAGGCAGGAGAATTGCTTGAACCTGGGAGGTGGAGGTTGCAGTGAGCCGAGATCGCGCCACTGCACTCCAGCCTGGCACCTGGTGACAGAGCAAGACTCCGTCTCAAAAAAAAAAAAAAAAAAAATACATAGATGAGGCTGGGTGTGGTGGCTCACACCTGTAATCCCAACACTTTAGGAGGCTGAGGTGGGCGGATCACCTGAGGTCAGGAGTTCGAGACCAGCCTGGCCAACATGGTGAAACCTTGTCTCTACTAAAAATACAAAAACTAGCTGAGCATGATGATGCACACCTGTAATCCCAGCTACTGGGGAGGCTGACGCAGGAGAATTACTTGATCCCAGGTGGCAGAGGTTTCAGTGAGCTGAGGTTGTGCCACTGCACTCCAACCTGGGTGACAGCAAGACTCCGTCTCAAAAAAAAAAAAAAATATATATACAGATGAATCTCTAAACAAAAAGTTTTATTTGGGAAAACAGAATTGCAGTTCAGGCACACACAGACCAGGGTGGTCTTTGGTTCCCAAAACAAAGAACGTGCTAGGGGTTTATTGGGAAGAGAAATGTTACCTTTTGTTTTGAAAGAAAACGCATTGGTCCTAGTAAAGTTTTGGGGAGTTAGCATGCTGGGATTGGTGAAAGACACAGACGGTAAAGCTGGTCTTTGGGTCAGGCGGGTTGTCTGAGCAGCCGTTAGGTGCACCTGGTGGTGTTGCAAGGTTGCAGCGGCCTTTCCAGCAGCTGGACTTGCGGGGGGCGGGGGCGGGGGGAGGGGGTGCTCTGGGAGCAGGTGCCGTGCCTGAGAGCTTCTGAGATTTTCTCTAATGAAACATTACACAGAAGAGGCTCCTGGGCCCACCTGTTGGCCTCTGGTGGGTAATTTTGTGGCGAGGAGCTGAGAACGCACACCCTGAGGAGAGGCTCCTCCAGTGATCTTGGCTGCTGCCCTGGAGACCGCAGTTCTGGCTCTAACCCAGCTGCGAGTGTTCTGTGCAGGCGTCATAGCTCACAGCTCTGCAGGTCAGATGCCCTGAGCTTAGGGGCTCAGGGGCCGAGTCGGGGTGCGCTGGCCGGCTGGGCTCCTGTCTCGAGGCACTGGGCTTCTGGGGGTTGGGCCAGTCCCTGCAGCCGTGGGACCGAGGGCCGTTTTCTTGCTGGCTGTCAGCTGGGGTCCGTTCTCCGTGCCATTCCACGTGGCCCTTCATCCTCACAGCCTGCAGAGCCACCTGGATCCAGTCTCTGATGCTCCCTCTATCACCACCTGAAGGAAACCGCTTTTCAGCGGTGCATGGGGTTAGATCAGGCCCAACTGGAGGCCCCCATCTGCCAGCGAGCACAGCAGTGACACTGGGTGAAATGTGCTGGCCTTCTTAGGACCCTCCTGCCACACCCCTGCAGGGTTTTCCATGCCACGATTAGCAGGACACAGCTGGGCTTGTGGGGGAGATCTGGTTGCAGGGGTCTGTCCGGGAGTGTGGGACAGAAGAGCTGCAGAGTCGCGTGGAGTCCTGAGCAGAAGCTGGCTCCGGACATGAGGTCCCGGGCCCTCTCAAAGCCACGGCTTGGTTTCTGTACGTTCTCTTGTGCCCCGTGTGGTCTCATGCCCTTACCACCCCTTGTGCTGTCCTCTGTGTGGGCATCTTCTTGTGATTTCCTCCCATGTGTGCTGCTCTCTATTTGACAGTGACTGAGGGTCTTTGGAGCAGGAGCTGGTGGGAGTGTCTCTGGATGGGGTGGGCCTGGGCTTTCCCGTGGGCTTTGCCCTGACTGGGCCTCTCCAGGGTGGTAGGGCTTGGGGGGCAGGACATTCCCACTCCAGGAACTCCGCTCTTAGCACAGAAGGAGGCCTTGGGTGGAGGTCCCCTCTGGCTTGCAAGACTGCCGTGGGACCCAGAGGCCCTGGACAGGCCCCACGTCTCCTGGGCACCCTTCATGGCAGTCACCCTCCTCAACATGGGGAGACCCCTGGCTGCTGCCCCCACATCATGGGGGAGCCTGCTGAGCTCCAGGTACCCATCCTCACCTCGGTGCCCGAGCTTCGAGGCCTGGCCTGCTGGGGGCTCGAGGCTGTGGCCCCGCACAGCCCACCTTGGACTGAGGGTGGCTCTGCCCTCTCTCCCGTTGTGCTTGGAAAACTTCCGGGAGTGTTTCAACTCTTCCCCTTGTTGCCTGCCTGCTGTGGTTCCAGTGCTCCTTCTAAAACTCATGTTGCGATTTAATTGCCACTGTGATGCTTAATACTAAACAGTAACGACTATAGGAGGTGAGGCCTGGCCCGGCGGGCGGCCCAGCCCGTAATTCTAGCACTTTTGGAGGCTGAGGTGGGCGGATCACTTGAGGTCAGGAGACCAGCCTGGTCAACGTATAGCGAAACCCCGTCTCTACTAAAAAATACAAAAATTAGCTGGGTGTGGTGGCGTACGCCTGTCATCCAGCTACCTGGGAGGCTGAGGCAAGAGAATCCCTTGAACCTGGGAGGTGGACGTTGCCGTGAGCCGAGATCATGCCATTGCACTCCAGCCTGGGTGACAGAGCAAGACTCCATCTCCGTCTCTAAAAATAAAAACAAAAAATAAAAAAGAGAAGTGAGGCCTTTGGGAGGTGATTTGTCTCTGCCCTCGTGAATGGATGATGTCGTTCTCGCGACAGTAGGTTTCTTACCACAGGAGTGGGTTCCGGATGGAAATCGTGAGTTTGCTCAGTTGTCCTCCCTCTGCCTTGCCCGCTGGTTCATCTTCTGCCCTGGTGTGACGCAGCAAGAAGCCCTCACCTTCAGATGCAGCTTCTTGATCTTGGCCTTGGCAGGCTCTGCGGAGCCAGGTGACTTCGTGTTCTTTATAAATTGCCCAGTCTATGCTATTTGTTACAGCAGCAGAACATGGACTAAAATATATCCCCCTTCCTTTTCTTTTTTACTTTTTTAGAGATGAGGTCTTGCTGTGTTGCCCAGGCTGGCTTCCAATTTGGGGGCACTAGTGATCCTCCCACTTCAGCCTCCCGAGTAGCTGGGATGACAGGCACACTGCCATACCCAGCACAGTCCCCTTTCTTATTCTGTGGTGCTGCATTGTTTAAAATAGATCTTTTTTTTTTTTTTTTTAATCGTTTTGGGCTCTTGGCAAGGAAAAGCAAATTTGAGGGTCAGTTCCTAGTCCAAGAATCAAGCTCCTGGGTGTCTCAAGATCCCATTAGTTGGGTGGGCAAGGTGCTCCCTGAAGTGAACCCTTCTGGGTTTTTGGCTCCTGCGTTGCCTGTGAGGACTTTGGAGCAGCTGGTATTGGAACCTGGCACTTCCTCCTCACTCCTGAGCTTCAGGAGGCCTGGCACTGGCTTCAGAGCAGTTATGGAGGTGAGGCAAACCCTCAGCCAAGAGCCTGAAGGGTTCCCATTCTCTCGGGCTCTGGAGTTGCGCAGGAGCACTTTGTGAGAAGTGAACTTTACAGGCACCTTATCGACACATGAGAAACTGCACTCACTGACAGTGACCATTGGGTGAGTTTTGGCAGAACTGTCCCTCTGCAAAACCACTGCCACACTCAGAACGCAGATGTGTCCACACCCACTGGACCGCCTCCCTGCCCCAGCATCCCTCTGGTTGTGACTTCTGCAGGTGTTTCCTGCTGGCCTTCTGCTTGGGCAGAATCAACCCCTTCAGCGTCGACCCCGTGGCTAGTGGGTTGTTAGATAAGGGTTTGTTTGAAAAGCAATGCAGTGCTAAATGCTTTATGGGACTTTAATTTAGAAAGAGTGTTGATTTGGATGTTGCCGTTTTACTGAGGACTGACTTTATCACTGTGCTTTGAGCGTGAATTACTTTCTCTCTTCTCTGTGTTCTGGTACGTCACGTATTCTTGTATATTTTATGAAAGCCCTGAGTTGGTGCTGAACTTTTCTACCCAAATTAATGCAAGCCTTATCTGCATGTTAATTTAAAACAGTGAAAAACTCTCTGCTGAAGTGCCAGCCAGAGGTGTGGAAGTGTAGCCCGAGAGAGCCTGTTCCACGTGGGGTGTGAGTGACACCTCCCAGCAACGCATGGCAGCCGGAGCCGGAGAGGCCAGCTGGCTTTCTGTCTGCGTAAAGTTTGCAACTGTTTCCTCCAGAGACCTGCAGATGCCTCGTGCTGGTATTGTTGGTCTCGGTGCCCAGAGCTGGTTCAGACCTTGAAAGGCAGCCACCTTGGACACTCTGTGGCCTGCCTCCCACAGGGCTCTGCCAGGTCAGGCATGGGGGTGACCTTGGCTGCCACGGGGCTTGCGGGCTCTGCCTCAGCGTGTGGCTCTGCCCAGTGAGGGTCAGCTCCTCGGGAAGGACTGGCTGGTGCCTGCAGTATGGTGTGTGTGTGTTTGGGAATTGGGACCTGTCTGTGGGGAGTTTCCCATGGGTCCCCTTTTTACAAGCCCCTGTGCTGTCCCAGGTGGAGCCAGAATTGTGTCACTGAGTTGGGATGAGATAGACAATGAGTCACCTTTTAACATGGCCCCTGGGTCTCTTACCATGTAAAACTTTAACTGTCCCTCTCCGATTTTTCCACCCAGACCGCAGCCTGTGCTGGTGACGGTGGCTGTGATGGACCCTGTCTGTGGCTGCAGCAGCTCTCCCGGTGCTGTGCGGCTCCTCCCGCGGCGCCCATCCACTCCTCTCCTGCTTGGCCTTGTTCCTGTTGCTCACCTCGCTCAGCTGAGGTCGCTCCTCCTCCGCTGTTTGGTGTCCTTGCCCGGTGGTACCAGTTAATTGCCTTAGGTGCTGGCCCTGCACTTCTGGATGCCAATGTTGACGGGACAGCGTCTGCGCCTCTCCCTCTACGCCCCCCATCAGAGGGATTACTGGGGTGGGGTATCTAGGAGTGGCAGGGATCACTGTGGGGTCTGTGTGACCATCTGTGTCCCTGTAGCTGGGGAATGGTGCTACGCAGCGGGCAGGGGGCACAGGGGTCCGCGCTGAGTAAGGGAGTGCCTGGGGGAGTGGGAGCCTTGCGTTTGTCTCCTGGGCGGGCATGGGGCTGGGGGGTCCCGGAGATCGGGGGGACCAGCTGCTGCTGGCCAGTAGGGGTGGGGTCTCAGGGTCTGCCCAGAGCCGCCTGAGCTCATGCCACTGCTCTGGGGTGGTTCCTTGCTGGTCCCTGTGGTGTCCCTCCTCTCCTCCTCCTTCAGGCAGGAGGGCTAAGCTGGGCTGGGGCAGAGGAGGCCTCCCCATGGGACTCCAGGCCTCTGCAGTCAGCATCCCCCGAGAGGAGCGTGAGTGTCTGCCGCCCTTCCCTCCCGGGTCCTCTCGATTCGGTGGAGCTGCGCCTTCTGTCTTCTCAGGCACAGACCTCGGCGTCATCTTTGAGGGCTCTCCTGCCTGGATTCCACATGGAATCCATGCATTAATCCTGCTTTCCAGCTGTGCTACGGCGGGGCTTCCTTACCTTTCTCTGCTGGCCCAGGCCTCTGCCTCAGTAGGGCTCTACCATGATTTTCAGAAATCAGCCCCAAGCTGACCCCTGACCCCTTGGTTTCTGCTGCTGATGGTGGTCGTAAGGGCTGAGCTGAGCAAGCCATTTCCAAACTCACTTAAAGCGTTTGTTAGGCCCACGGAGAACAGTCAGTGCTCGGGTCGGGAGGTGAACCTTCCCTCTTCCTCCGGCGTCTCGGGGTGGGTAATTTTCAGAAATCTCACATTTTTAGAAATTGTTCTTCGCAAGCCGCGCGTTTCACTGTCTCCTGTCTGCGTTGACGTGGGTGTGTGCCCTGATGTTCAAGAGCAGCCATGGTGAGGTGCCGGCGAGCGTGGGCAGTCAGCCGGTGAGTGGGCAGGTTCACACTGGGGTCCTGGCGCCCTGTAACCTCCTTGGGGCTCCCTGGGACAGCGCCCCCGACCCTGCGTGCAGCCTGAAGTGGGGCCTGTGCCATTCCCGCTTACGCAAAGTGTCTGTTCCTCTCTGTTCAATGTGCGTTTGTTTCTGAATTTACTTTCTCACACGACTTCTTCAAAAGTGACTTCAGAAGGACCATTTTCCCAGATGAAACTGGAAAAGTTCCCTTCCCGAACTGCTGTGGTGTTGGTGGGGAGAGATGGGCCCGGAGGGGCCCAGGAGCTGCCTTCTGTTGCCTGCCCACTCTTCCCAGGCTGGGAGGGGCTGACATGTTCGCAGCTTTTGGCCTTGGGTGGGCACTTGTACCACCAGCTGGTGCCGTGCGCACAGTCGGAGGCTCCTTGATGCCCCCGCATGTGGGTTACAAGCAGCTTTGCCAGGCATACTTTGTGAAAACGAGGGAAAGGTCATTAAAAGCATGGGAGGCTTCCGAGAGGTGGTCTTGACTCTCTCTGGGTTTTTTTTTTTTTTTTTTTGGTGATGGAGTGTTGCTCTGTTGCCCAGGCTGGAGTACAATGGCCTGATCTTGACTCGCCGCAACCTCCGCCCCCGGGGTTCAAGCGATTCTCCTGCCTCAGCCTCCTGAGTAGCTGGGATTACAGGCATGTGCCACAAAACCCAGCTAATTTTTGTATTTTAGTAGAGACAGGGTTTCACCATGTTGGCCAAGCTGGTCTTGAACTCCTGACCACTTGATCTGCCTGTCTCGGCCTCCCAAAGTGCTGGGATGACAGGCGTGAGCCACCCGCCCAGCCCTCTCTTTCTGTTAAAATGGCAACTGTAAATGAGCCGCAGAGTTGCATATTTATGTATAAATTTGTATTCTAGATTTGCACATATCACCAAGCCAGTGAAGATTAATAACCGTAAAAGCCACCCAAAGAGAAAAGGCCAGGTAGGCGTCTTCCATTGTAAACCAACGTATGGACGCGATTCTGATGAGTAACTGCACAGGCACTCACGCCTGGCGAATGCTTGTTCTTGCAGATACGAGAAAACAGTGAGTGAACTTAGTGTCTGATTTTCTTCTAAGATTTTATTGTGAAATAGCAGGCGGGTGCGGTGGCTCACGCCTGTAATCCCAGCACTTTGGGAGACTGAGGCGGGTGGATCACCTGAAGTCAGGAGTTTGAGACCAGCCTGGCCAACATGGTGAAACCCCATCTCTACTAAAAATACAAAATTAGCCGGGTGTGGTGGCGGGCGCCTGTAATTCCAGCTACTCAGGAAGCTGAGGCAGGAGAAGCGCTTGAACCAGGGAGGTGGAGACTGCCATGAGCCGAGATCATGTCACTGCACTGCAGCCTGGGTGACAAAGCAAGACTGTCTCAATAAAAATAAAAGTTAGCACTGCCCGGATCTGGGTCAGGGTGGATGCTGGCGGCTTGCACCTGCTCTGGAGTTGGGAGCAGCCCCAAGCCGACCCCTGGCCCCTTTGTTCACTGCCCTTGGTTTCTGCTCCTGACAGAGGCCACAAGGGCTGATATGAACAAGCCGTCTTCCAAAGCTCAGCTAAAACGTTTGTTAGGTCCATGGAGAGCCGTCATTGCTAGGGTGGGGAGGTGAATCTTCCCTCATCCTCTGGCGTCTCTGGGCGCAGGGACTCGTGACCATGTGGCCCCTCATGGTGTGTGCTCTGTGTTCTGGGCAAGTTTCCAAGGCTGCATGGAGGTCCTGCAGACAGGATGACGATGGCCCGGGGCCCTGGAACCCAGGAGAAGAGAGAGAGGGATGCAGCTGCAGGTGGTGGCCAGCCGGAAGGGGCCCTGGGAGAGGACCTGGTCCGTGAGCTCATAGACACTGGCCGGGGCAAGGCTGTGTGGGAAGGAAGCACAAACCAAGAAAAAAGAAAGAAAATCCGAAGAGAAAGAGGAGAGAGGGCTTCAGGACAAATACGTGGAGAGATGCATCGAGGCAATGTGAGAAGTGGGCGGCGCGGAGCGGAGGGGCAGGCCTGAGGCCCTCAGCTGCGGGGAGCAGAAGACAGGGGCCATGGTGGGGGCCAGGGAGGAGCACCCTCGGGTGGGTGGTGGGGATGGATAGATCGGCCCCCACGGGAAAGATGCGGTGGGCAATGGGGACGGAGAGCGGCCCCCACGGGAGAGGCGCGGTGGGCGGCGGGGATGGACGGAGCGGCCCCCGCGGGAGAGGTGCGGAGCTCGGCCAGGAGTGGGTGTACAGTGGGGGCTTGGTGCTCACCCCAGCACAGAGAACGAGGCTGGGCCACATTGAGGAGGGAGAGTCACAGGGCAGGAGATGAGCACAGAACGAAGATGAGTAGGGAAAAGAAGTGTGGGCGGGAAAAACCAAGAAACGAGGAGGTGACAAATTATGTAGTGGCACCAAGGTGGGAAAGGAGGCCTTGGTTTCCAGAAAAGAAAAGGAGGAAGACACTGGGGAGAAAGGGACTCGAAAACCAAAGAAACGAAAATTAAAAGCGCAGGACCTGGAGGAAGACAGAAAAGTGCCGTGTGGGAGTGAGCTGGGTGAGGTACCTCAGCCAGCCAGGGGCAGGGTGGGGGGCTTGCCATTGCCCTGGGCAAAGGGCAGCTGGGAGGTGGGGGGGCTGGTGAAAAACCCCAAGAAGAGAAAGCTGGGGTGGCCGGAAGCTGGCTGGAGGCAGAGACAAGTGGAAGAAGCCCGTTGATGCTGGGGCGTCCAGAGTGAGAGAAGAAAAATGGCCAGGAGGCAGTGAAGCCACAGGAGGAGAGCCAGCTGCGGCGGGAGAAGGCCCAAGGCAGCAGGTGCAAATGGTACTGCCCCACCCCACCCCTTCTCTCCTCACGTCCTGGCGGGGAGGTGGGAATGCTGTGTGGACCAGCCCAGGCGCACCTCCCCTCCGTGTCCCCAGGGGAATGCTGTGTAGACCAGCGCTGGCCTGCCTGCCTGCCCTCTGTGTCTCCGGCAGGGGAGGGTGGGAATGCTGTGTGGACCAGTGCAGGTCTTTGTCTGCCTGCTGTAGGTTGCCAGGAGCGTCGGCAGCTTTGAGCTGTGGGTCCCAGGGTACTGGGAGCAGCTGCAGTGAGGTGTTTGCTGTGTGTCTGGCACTGCTTTTGGTCAGTCCTCTATGACATAGGTACTGCTATGTCCATTTTTCAGATGAGGAAACTGAGGTACTAAAAGGTTAAGTAACTGGCCCAAGGTCACACGGCCACAAGTGGGCCACACTGCAGTTGCAGCCGTCACCCCTGCTCTGTCCTGTACGCAGGCATGAGCTGCGCACTCCCAGTGGAGACGGCTAGGGGTGTGACACGCACACCTGCTATGAGAAAGACGTGGCTATCTCGTTAGCATCTTTGTGCAGGACTCTGGTAGGTGCTTTTACTCCGGAGACTCGTGTTTCTTGGTTCTGGGGAGAAATCATTTCTCTAACAATTTCATCCCACCGTTTGCCGATCTTGGAATTCCCGTTGGTCTTAACCTTCCCAGCCCAGCACCCACTTTCTTTGCCTTTTCATTCTTTCAGCAAGATTTCCCCGCTTTCAGCCTTCTTACTAATTTTGCCTATCACGTTTCCATTTCCAATTCATCATTTTTTTACTTTTTTGAGGTGGAGTCTCACTGAGTGATGCCCAGGCTGGAGTCCAGTGGCGTGATCTCGGCTCACTGCAACCTCCGCCTCCCGGGTTCAACTGGTTCTTGTGCCTCAACCTCCCGAGTAGCTGGGATTACAGGTGCGTGCCAGGTAATGCAGCTAATTTTTGTATTATTAATAGAGATGGAGTTTTGCCATCTTGACCAGGCTGGTCTGGAACTCCCGACTCCCAGTGATGGGATTACAGGCGTGAGCCACCTCCCCCGGCCCGTTCTTTTTTGAGCTGCCTATTTAAAACATTCTTCTGGGCTTTGCACGGCCCATGAGCGCCTCTCGCCTCCCAGGCACCTGAGCTTGATTTTCCTCCTCTTGGTTGACTCATGCCACGTCCTGTCTCCATGTGTGTGACTCTGGGTCACAGATTCCTCCTAACCTTTACCTTTTTTTTTTTTTTTTTTGAGATGGAGTTTTGCTCTTTTTGCCCAGGCTAGAGTGCAATGGCATGATCTAGGCTCACTGCAACCTCTGCCTCCCCAGTTCAAGGGATTCTCCTGCCTCAACCTCCTGAGTAGCTGGGATTACAGGTGTGCACCACCACACCCAGCTAATTTTTTATTTTTAGTAGAGACAGGATTTCACCGTGTTGGCCAGGCTGGTCTCAAACTCCTGACCTCAGGTGATCTGCCTGCCTCAGCCTCCCAAAGTGCTGGGATTACAGACGTGAGCCACCGGTCCCAGCCCTATGTTGCGTAGGCTGGTCTTGAACTCCTGGGCTCAAGTGATCCTCCTTCCTAGCCTCCAAAAGAGTTCCAGAAGTTCTTTAAGAAGGCCTGCCTGTTCGTGCATGATGGTATGTATCCTACAGCTTTCTCATCACTGTGACTGTGTGACTTCTCTAAACACCTCGTACATAACTATCCTCTCACCTGTATGATGAGTTTCAGGATCTGAGTTCTTGTGGTTGATATCAGCTGCCTGCTGTTTCTGTTGGCCGTCAGTCAGCTGACTCTCCTTGTGTGCTTGGGGATCTTTGACTGCAAGCTGAATGCCTGATTTATGAGCAGTGTTGAGGCTAAGCAGGGCATGCTTCCTTCAGAAGGCAGGTGCTTTGACTTCTACGGGTATCTGGAAGGCCACCTTCAGCTGAACTGAGGGTCTTGGCTTAGCATGGGTGATACAGGCTCATCTTCCCACCTCACCACTGGTCCAGGAGTCAGAGCTTAGTTAACTGCGGGGCTACCAAATCTGCCCCTACAGGCTTCACAACCCTAAGTTCATGCATTTTACTGAAATCGGTGCCAACAAGAACTGTGGAAGCAGTGCGACTGTCTTGGAAATGGCAGCTAGCGACAGGCCCAGTCAGTCCTTACCTGGAGCAGAGAACTGCAGGAGGCAGTTCCAAGCCACAGCCAGACTGGGACAGTTAGGAAGGGGGTGCCCAGGGAGGGCGTGGAAGTCTTGCGCCCTCCCCTGTGCCTTGCAGGGGAGTCTCTGTAGCCGCACCCCAGGGCTCTCGGCCAGTGGGCGGCTCACATTTCCCTCAGTCATCCCAAGAAACAAAACCACCACCTTGCTTAATTCATGAAGGCAGAGCTTTACTATATGCCCCCAAAAATGTTCCCCAAAGGGACACGTCTATCTAGGAAATGACATTTTAAAAAATCAAAATTCTTTTACAGGAAATAACATTCGTGCATACCCATAACACTGTCTAAAAGAGAAAACGATTCTTCTACCCACAGAATGCTCCTGACATCACCTGTGTGAGCCTTTCCCCACACCAAGCAGCTCTCCGGCTGTGACACCAGGGGGCTGTCCTACAATGTAACTCAATTCTGAAACGGATTGCCGGGCGTTCGTGCAGCCCCACAGGGTAAGGGGTCAGTCCCACAAGACCAGCCTACTTCAGAGGCCAAGTACAGACAGTGGGCCCTGGGGTCCCCACATCCCCCTTCTCAGGTTCCATATTTTTTTTTTCTTGAGATGGAATCTTGCTCTGCGCCAGGCTGGAGTGCAGTGGTGCAATCTTGGCTCACTGCAACCTCCGCCTCCTGGGTTCCAGCGATTCTCCTGCCTCAGCCTCCCGAATAGCTGGGACTACAGGTGCCACCACTCCTGGCTAATTTTTAGTAGAGAAGCGGTTTCACCATGTAGGCCAGGCTGGTTTCGATCTCTTGACCTCATGATCCACCCGCCTTGGTCTCCCAGAGTGCTGGGGTTACAGGCGGGAGCCACGGCACCGGGCCAGGTTCCATACTTATGTAAGCACACACAGCTCGGGACCATATGGACCAGCTGACTGTGAAAAGGCGTTAAAAAACGGATGAAACCCTCACGGGCAAAGTACAGGGAAGGGCACAAGGCTTCCACGCCCTCTCTGGGCCCCCTCCTTCCTAACCAACCCTCACCTTCACCAACCCAAAGCTCGAGCCCCATGCAGGGTTTTGCTGGAGGCCTGTCTGTAGGAATGACCGATTCAATCACCGGCCACTGTCCCCCAGCAGGAAATGAGACAGTCACTGCAGCTGACCCTGGGAGGGGAGGCGTCTCAGCAGTGCCCTGGCACAGGACCCTGGCGCCTGCCCTGCCGTTGGGAAGTGCCTCCCGTGGGCAGCGCTCCCCTTCCCTGAGCCAAGGTGGATGCAGCACCCGGAGGCTTTCGCAGCCCGAGAGGCAGGCGGGCAGCCGGCTCTGCCACTTCCTCACCGCGCACCGCGGCTCACTCGGCGCCATGCACCCGCCGGTGCTGGATGAGGTGGAAGCTCAGGCGGAAGGCGCGGCCGCACTCGGTGCAGCGGAACGGCTTCTCGCCCGTGTGGAGCCGCTGGTGCCGGAAGAAGCCCGACAGCGCCCGGAACGCGCGCCCGCAGTGGCCGCACTCGTGGGGCTTCTCGCCGGTGTGGATGCGGCGGTGCTCGCGCAGGAAGGAGCTGCGGCTGAAGGCGCGGCCGCAGTCCTGGCAGGCGAAGGGCCGCTCGCCCGTGTGCACGCGCTGGTGCTGGAGGAGGTTGGAGCTCTGGCTGAAGGCCTGGCCGCACTCGTGGCACTCGTACGGGTTCTCCCCGTGGTGGGTCCGCCGGTGCCGCACCACGTTGGAGCTGTGCAGGAACCGCTTCCCGCACTCGCCGCACGCGTACAGCCTCTCCCCCGTGTGGGTGCGGCGGTGCTTGGCGGCGTCCGACCTCTGGCCGAAGGCCTTGCCGCAGTCCTGGCAGGCGTAGGGCTTCTCGCCCGTGTGCACGCGCTGGTGGCGGAGCAGGTTGAAGCTCTGGCTGAAGGCCTTGCCGCACTCGCTGCACGCGTAGGGCCTCTCCCCGCTGTGCGCGCGCTGGTGCCGGACCACGTGCGAGCTGTGGATGAAGGCCTTGCCGCAGTCACTGCACTCGTACGGCTTCTCCCCCGAGTGGATGCTGCGGTGCTTCGCCGCGTCGGAGGGGCACTTGAAGCTGAGGCCACAGGCGCTGCACGGGAAGGGCCGCCCCTTCCAGCCACGCCTTCCTCCTGCCCCGCGGCCACTCTGCCCTCCAGTTTTCTCAGAAATGACCGGGCCTCGAGGAGAACCTCTGGGCCTCTCTCCAGCTTCCTCATTTTCACAAAGGCCAAGAGACCCCAACGCCCAGGGAGGCCGCCCTCTGTGGCCCTCTCCCTTGGGGGCGCCTGGCTGTGGTGCAGGACTTGTGCTCCGAGCTGCCTGCTCCTCAGCTGACCGGCTGCCACTCGGGGCCTGTGCCAGGAAAGCAGCCTTCACAGCTGAAAGAGAGGCCAGACAGGAGGAATGACTTTAGATGCAAGAGAACGTGAGTCCAGGCTGGCTCTGGCAGTCGTGGTGACGACAAAGCAATGACAGTGACAATGACAGTGACGTCAGTGTGCCACAGACAGACACTTGATTTTGCCCATTCAGTTCCCGCCTAGTTTCTCCTCCCTATTTTCTTAACCCCTGTAGTTACGAGGTAAACGAGAGTCCCGCACTGCCACTCCAGAAGCAGGGCTGTGGGCCCGGGTGGTGGCTCCCACCTGTAATCCCCACACTTTGGGAGGCTGAGTTAGGAGGACCACTTGAGACCGGGAGTTCAAGACCAGCCTGGCCAACGTAGTAAGATCCTGCCTCTTAAAATAAATTGAATTTTTAAAATATACAAACAAACAGAAATGCGCTAAACCTCTAGCCTCAGCCCACCCAGTCCTGGGAGGGGAGGTGACAGAAATGCAGGCTCTGGGCACTGTCTGCAGGGCAGCTGGGAAAGCAAAGGAGGCTGGAGACGGCTGGCAGCGAGCCAGGGTGGGAGAGGGGCAGATGCGGCAGGAGGCCAGGGAACAATGGTGCCTAACACCATGGCCCAGCTCTGCCTTATGTCTGTCTTTCCTTTTTTGTGAGACAGGGTCTTGCTCTATCACCCAGGCTGGGGTGCAGTGGCGCCATCACAGCTCACCGCAGCCTCGGGGCTCAAGTGATCCTCCTTCAACCTCCCAAGTAGGTGGGACTACAGGTGGGCACCACCATGCCAGATTGTTTTAAAAATTATTGTAGAGATGCTGTCTCACTGTTTTGCTCAGGCTGGTCTTGACCTCCCGGGCTCAACACTCCTCCCACCTCGGCCTCCTGAAGTGCTGGGATTACAGCCGTGAGCCACCGCACCCAGCCATAGCCCCAGCTCATTCCTTTGAACTCCCTGAGACAACACAGCCTCCTGAACAACTCCCCCCAAACACCAAACTGTTAACGTGCAAATAGGAGCATCCTCATGCAGACAAATCCGTACCAAGAGCCGGAAGCAGCAACCATGCGGGCTGGGCGGGGGCGCTGGCCAGGCTGAGCAGCCCCTCCCAGGTACAGAGCAGTGGCCCTTGTTGGGCAGTGAAGCCACCAGTTGGACTTGGTTCCACTGGCTCACAGGAACAGACCATGTGGCCATGTAGGCAAAAGCCTTAAGGGTAGGGGGGAAACCCTGGAACGTGGGAAAGCTGGTGACTGACCTCGGCCTGCACGGGAAGCAGGAGGGCTCAGCCAGGAGCGGCAGCGGGAGGATGGTGGCCTCCAAGGCCAGCACAGCAACTGAGCGGGGCTTCTCCGCCTGCAGGCAGTCAGCTGTGGCAGCGGAGGACAAGCGGCTGAGTCCCAGCTACCTGTCTCGAGAACGTGGAGGGTGCAGATTTGACAGAAACTCCCGTGGGGGTGGGGCAGGGATGAGAGCAGGCTGCTGTCGACGGTCCCCACCTCTCTCTGCCCTGGCAGGCCCACGACACTGAGCAGCCAGGGGCAGGAGAGGCTGAGTGTGGTGCACAAAACAGAAGCCCCTTGCCAGAGGCCCAGCCCTGGTCTTGTGGTTTGCAGACTTGGAAGTTCAAGAACTGACTCAAAGGTATTGCTTACCAGGAAAAAGAACCAAAACTGTGACGAGAAGGGGCCACATACATGGTGGAGCACCACTGGACCCAGCCTGCAGCCCAAGGGTCCTTCCCAACAGACAGTCCCAGCCCCACAGCAGGGCCTGTGCTGCCCCTGTGCCCCCAATCACTGTGACACACACTCAGGGTGGCCCCACAGACCCAAAACATAAAGCAGTGTTCTCACGGGGGTGATTCTATCCCGAGCACACATTTGACAATGTGTAGATGTTTTACTAACACCAAGTGGGCAAAGGCAAGGATGCTGCCGAATGTCCTACGAGGCACAGGACGGCCCCTCAACAAAGACTCGTCCATCCCCAACGGCCACAAGGCCAGGGGTGAGAAGCACCGAGAGACCTTCCCAGAGGTACGCCTGGGGTTGCCACTTTCTAACCAAAAGCACCAGTCCACTGGCAAAGACAGTCACCAAACGGATGCCCAGGAGATCTGATGGGCCTGCGTTTACCTCCCTCTCTGACCTTGAGCCCAAGGACACGGTATATGCTCTGCATCAGTGACCGAGACGTGGTGTTTTTCCTGTATTCCTGTTCAATTTCTGCCCTGGGACTCTGGGCCCGACTGTGGACGTGTCCCCTCACCTGCAGGTGCCTCCATCAGGGTACTGCTCCCCTTGGCACCTGTGGGCTCCACCTTGCAGAACACCAGCAGTCAGAACAATTTCTGCCTAGGTAAAAGAAAAACAAATCACAGCCAGGGCTAGGTACAGGGGTGAGGGGCAGTGAGGTCAGAACAGGCCCTGTGGTAGCTGCATCACCCAGCTGGGGCCACCCCTGTCACTAGCAATCAAGGTCCTGGCTCAACAGCCACTCCCAGAAGCGAGTGTTCTGCAGGAGGCCCGGGAACTCTGGTCCACGCTCTGCCAGTCCCCACAGACCCAGGGCTGAGGCAGAGCACAGGTGCTTGTGGCCACAGCTTCCCAGCTCCATGCTGAGCAAGCCCGCACCCTCCCAGTCTTCACATGTCTGGAGAAATTTCTGTGGGTTTTAAAACTTCTTGATAGTTATAAGGATTTGAATATAAAAATGTTAAACCAAAAAAATAAGAATAAATTATATCAATGGTAAAGTTTTGGACTGAGGAATGATTTTTTAAGCCTGACATCAGATGTCTGACAAATTTAACTACATAAAAAAATGTAATGTAAAAAAACAAAAACCAGAAAGGAGGAATATGTGCAACGCAAAGATTCATCCCTACGTGATAAAGACTTCTACATATTATGGAGAAAGGAAGGAAAACCGGCAACAATCAACAGGTAACTCACAAAGAACAAGCAGGCAGTATATTTTTAAAGTTCCACCTCAAGTGCAATTAAGAAATGTGATTTGGGCCTGGCACAGTGGCTCACGCCCATAATCCCAGCACTTTGGGAGGCCAAGGCGGGCAGATCACGAGGTCAGGAGTTCGAGACCAGCCTGGCCAATATGGTGAAACCCTGTCTCTACTAAAAATACAAAAATTAGCTGGGCATGGTGGTGGGTGCCTGTAGACCCAGCTACTCGGAAGGCTGAGGCAGGAGAATCGCTTGAACCGGGAAATGGAGGTTGCAGTGAGCCGAAATGGCGCCACTGCACTCCAGCCTGAGCGACAAGAGAAGACTCCGTCTCAAAAAAAAAAAAAAAAAAAAAAGTGATTTGGCCAGCCGCGGTGGCTCACATTTGTAATCCCAGCACTTTGGGAGGCCGAGGTGGACGGATCACCAGGTCTGCAGCTGGAGACCAGGCTGATCAACATGGTGAAACCCCATCTCTACCAAAAATACAAAAATTAGCCGCGCATTGTGGCACGCCTGTAATCCCAGCTACTCGGGAGGCTGAAGCAGAAGAATCGCTTCAACCCGGGAGGGGGAGGTTGAAGTTGTAGTGAGCTGAGACTGCGCCACTGCACTCCAGCCTGGGCAACAGAGCGAGACTCTCAAAAAGAAAAAAGAAAGAAATGTGATTTGGCTGGGTGCTGTGGCTCACACCTGTAATCCCAGCACTTTAGAGGCTGAGGATGGAGTTCCAGACCAGCCTGGACAACATGGTGAGACCCCCGTCCCCACAAAAAAAAAAAATAAAAAAATTAGCCAGGCGTGATAGTAGGCATCTGTAGTCTCAGCTACTAGGGAGGCTGAGGTGGGAGGATTGCCTGAGCCCAGGTCTAGGCTGGGGTGAACTGAGATTGCACCACTACACTACAGGTGGGCGTTGGAGACCCTGTGTTAAAAAAAAAAAAAAAAAAAAAGTAAATAAAAAAGTAATTAGTAAATTTAATTTAAGCCACCTGTAATCCCACCTGCCAGGGAGGCTGAGCGGGAGGATCGCCTGAGCCCAGGTGTAGGCGGCCAGCCTGGGTGACATAGGGAGACGCCTCCTCTTTTAGAAAAAGGTAATTTGAAGTACAATTTTTAAGTCTGAAAGCAGATTTTTGGGGAAAGTAGGGACACCTTACCGGCAAGAATTAGGGAACAGGCCCTCCTGTTCACCGCTGGGAAGAGGCTGGATCCGCTGGGCTGGTGGGAATTTGACAACTTACAAAGGCCTGAAGACGCGCGGGGGGGACTCGGCTCGCACCTGCAGGGCCGCCTCCCCCACGCCGCGCCCGAGAGCGGCTGCGGCCTGTGCTGCAAGGGGAGGGCGCGACGCGCGGGCCAGGGCGGCGGTGCCAGTCCCGTTCTCTCCGCCGCGCCCTCCGCCTTCCCGAACCGAGGCACGAACAACAGAAGTCGAGGCCGCCTTGTCCAGGGCGGCCGGACCGCACCCGCTACGGTCCCCGCCCCTCCACGCACCGGAAGCGCCGCCGTCCCCACCCCTGGTCCGCCCCCTCGGCACTTCCTGCGACGCTCTGGGCCGCTGGAGGACCGCGCGCTCGGCGGCCTGGGAGAGCGGGACGGCGCGGACCCTGCGCCTTCAGCTCCGTGGTCGCCCGCAGGCGCCGGCCGAGTCCGTCCTGCCGCTCAGGAAGCCCCGCCTCGTGGGGGGCGAGGTGAAGCCGCCTGCGCACCGGGGTCCGGCTGGAGCCAACTGCGGACCTGGCCCGGGCGCCTGCCAGACGTGGCAGGAGGCGTCAGAGGCCCGCGGTGGGGACACCACGCGCGTTCCCGGCTGTTCCCCTCGGCGCCCCGCACTTGTCCCGGGCCCTCCGGTCGGCGCACGGGCCCCTCCAGGCCCCCGGGGCTGTGGCAGCAGCACGCGGGTCCCGAGCGTGGGCTTCCCTGGGGCCGAGCGCCCGGAGCGCCTCCTGCAGGACGCCGCTCGCGTCTCCTCGGCCGAGAAGCCCTTGCTACCCGCCTCGCTTGCCCTGGGCTCTGTCTCGCCAGGCCCGAGCTGTCGTTCGTTCAGCAAGACGCACCTCCTGTCCAAGTCTCTCGCCCTGCCGCCTGCCGCAGACCGAAGGCCACGCATCTCCCGCTGGAATGCTGCAAAAG
Organism: Cacajao melanocephalus; assembly: GCA_963573385.1. Lineage (NCBI taxonomy): Eukaryota > Metazoa > Chordata > Mammalia > Primates > Pitheciidae > Cacajao > Cacajao melanocephalus. The sequence continues at coordinate 90,037 of CAUYLG010027214.1, forward strand.
TGACGCTTTTCATCATGAGTGCAGAGTGTACAGCTGCGGAAGGTACGCGTTCCCTCCTGCCACGAGTGGACAGAGCCTCTCTGGGGAGAAAGAAAGGCTGAAGAACCGATCCCCATGAAAGAACCCTAAGGAGACAGCAGCAGAGGGCCAGATGCGCCCCTGGGACTGGACCCTGGACTCGCGGGGACCACAGGGTTGGAAGCCCAGGTCCCCGCCCGCGCCTCCGACAGTCCCCTGCTGCGCGCCGGCGCCACCGGGCTTCTGCCTCTGGGCCTCCGCATCTGGTGCCTGGAACCGGGTTCACTGCGTACTGCACCAGTAAACACATGAACACCACGCCACATGCTAAACGTTTATTTGTAACAGATCAGACGCAATTGTAAAACATAAAAATTAAAACACGTAGGCCGGGCGGGCGCAGTGGCTCATGAATGTAATCCCAGTACTTCAGGAGGCCTGGGCAAGAGGGTCGTTTGAGTCCAGGAGTTTCAAACCAGCCGGAGCAACACAGTGAGACCCCCATGTCGAGTAAAAAATATTTTTTAAATATTGGCCGGGTGTGGTGGCAGGCGCCTGTGGTTCCACCTACTCGGGAGGCTGAGGCGGGAGGAGGGGGGATCACTGGAGCCCGGGAGGCGGAGGCTGCAGTGAACCGAGATCACGCCACTCACTGCACTCCAGCCTGGGTGACACAGATTCTGTAGCAAAGAACAACAACGAACACACATCTAAAAGAGGCGAGGCAGAAGGAGGAATCACCGTTTCCCTCCGCATCCCAGTGGGACGTCGCGGGTCTTCTGAAGACCCTCTCTTGCCCTGCAGGCACCGGTACTCCAAGGCTTCGCTCTCTGGAGCTCCCCACTGCCTCCTGGACACAGTCCCGGCTCCTTACGCGGGGCAGACTCTTCGCGACCCGGCCCTTCTGCCTCTCCAGGCCCTTTGGCGCCGTGCCAGACGCCACTGCCCTCTCCTCGCCCCTTTCCAAATGCGGCCTGCCCCGGGCCCCTGTCATGCTGTTTCCTGTGCTGCTTTTGCCCTTCCCCTCACTCCCCACCCACCAGAACCGGGAAAGCGGTGCTCCCTTTCCAGGCCCAACTCCGGGCTGGCGCCCTGAACCTCTAGGAGTCGGCAGCCCCGGTCCGGGCCTCTCCGGTCCGCTCAGACCCCAGGGCCGGCAGCCCCGCCCACCTGGGAGCCCCGCCCACCAGGCAGCTCCGCCCCTCAGGCCCCGCCCTTGCATCGGCCCCACCTCCGCCCGCCAGACCGCTCCTCCCCTCCAGCCCCGCCCTCGCCTAGCCCGACCCCCTGTCCCGCCCCTCGCTGGCAGCCGCTGGCACTCCGGGTCCTCGGACCCAGCCCCGGCCTCCCGCAGGTGCCTCAAGGAAGATCCTCAACTGTGTCACAGCCCAGGGTAGCCGCCCGTGGCCGGGCCTTGGAGCTTCCCACGGACAGCCGGGGCTCTGCCTCCTCCAGAGTCACCCCCACACCGCTAACCTCCTGCTCTTCCACAGCGGGAGGCTCCACACAAGGGCCCCAAGAAACAAGCGAAAACACGAGGCCAGACTCGGGCAGGGACATGGGGGTGGGGGAGTGGACTCAAGCAACTCCGGAGCCCGCAGATCGTTCAGATCCCGGGGACAGCCCGCGCCCTGGAAAGCCAATGTGGAATTCTGTTTGGGAAGGGGTCCTGACAGTGTGAGGTGAGACACAGAATCGCTCTGCAGCCGCAAATGGTGAACGTCCATGATCAAGGGCAAGTTCAGAGTCTAGAAAATTCTGGATTTATTGATCCAAAAGTAGCCAAATCTAGGCCGGCGAGGTGGCTCACGCCTGTAATCCCAGCACTCTGGGAGGATCACTTGAGGTCAGGAGTTCGCGACCAGATTGGCCAACATAATAAAACCCCATCTCCACCAAAAAAGTTAGCCAGGTGTGGTGGTGCTTGCTGTGGGTAACCCCCCATGTGGGCACCGAGGAAGGAGAGCTAAGCAGATCCCCAGCACAATTAGTGCCTGAAGAATATCTTAGTTTATAGTGTTATTACTCAGTTATTTCCTTTATATAATCCTTTATATATATAATCATGTATTAGTTTATAGTCTGAACAATTAATGCCTGAAGAATATCCTATTACTCAGTTATTTCCCGATATATATACATATATATATAATTATATCTTAGTTCATAGTCGGAGGAATGCCTAGAGGAGACACGGTACAGAGCATGAATTAAGGGATAAACAGCTATACATATATAAGCATATCTTGCCTATAGTCGGAGGAATGTCTAGAGCAGACACAGTGCAGGGTAGGGCTGCTAGCCCCACAGGGTCATGGGGTGTCCCTTATGCTGTGCTGAGGTGCGGGATCCAAGAAGTAAAGAGACAGGACACTGAAGAACTGGAGAAGAGCATCTGGACTCAGGGGGCTGGGGGCCACACCACCTATGAGTGGAGACTGGCGAGGCCCCAAACATCCAGAAGCGTCTATAATTATTAGGAACAAGGCAGGGTGGGGCAGGGTCATGAGTGAGGTCATCTATAGGCTTAGTGATAGGGCATACATAATCATGTGAGTAGCAGGCGAGGGGGCCACCCCCATTAGGTCACCTGGGCAGAGAGGTGGGCTGTGCACAACAGGTGTCGTGCGCAACACTTCTTATCTGGGGCTGGAGACTTCAAAGGGTTTCTAATAGAAGGATACTGTAAGCTTAATGCAGTGGGAGCCGACAGA
>CAUYLG010027215.1:0-32878 GCA_963573385.1 Cacajao melanocephalus
GCAGCCTGGGCAACAAGAGTGATACTCCCTCTCAAAAAAAAAATAAAGCAAAGAAAGAAAAGTCAGAGACTAATCCCTGGACCTCAATATACACTCAGCCAGTATTAGTTACCAGTTTTATTCTTTCTATCAACTGTTCAACATATTCAAGCTTATGTACATGGCATCTGAGATCGGGGTATGGAAAAATACCGATGCCCTGTGTATGTTATTTGTGCTTGAGAATTAAGCTCCTTGACCCTGAAAACAGGACAGGGAGTGGAGTGTGTGGTGTGATAAGGAGCACTGAAAACAGCCTCCTGAGAATGCAGTTTGAGTGTGTACAAGGTGACAGGTGCCTCAGTAACCCACCTCAAATGACCATCTAGTGGATGTTTGTAGTTAATACAAGACCTTTCAATAAATACTTGGTGGATGGACGCGGGGGCAGACTCTCTTGGAAGAGCTACCCCCTAGTGTACCCTTGTAAAAAGGGAACACTCGAGCTAATGCTCTGGTACAACCACAAATGTGGTTTCCAAATTCTGCTTTTTTGCAAGCTCATGCTGATCATGCCTTTTTTCATCCTCTCAGCTGGAACTGTCTGAGTAGTTCATTCTTGGCATTCACTGCAAGCTATAAGCTCTGAAACTGGTGCTCCCAACATGATCACCTTGAATTTATGGGTGAAGGAGGAGAGCTCATCAATTTTCAGGGAATCCCAGTAAGGGACAGTCCTGACTCCTATCAGAAGGACGGTACCCATGCATAAAATATCAGGGGCTAGTTATCATGGGTCAAGAAATGACCAAAGAGCAGAAAGTATTTTTTAAAACAGTGCAGCAGGTACTTAAGGCTGTCCAGTGCACTGTAGAGCCTGGAGCTCTCCACAAGACTATGCTTTTAATTTGGCAAAAATGCGTTTTGTTTCCTGATCAAGGAACCTTAGATTTAGAGTTATGGGAGAGGGTAAGTCGCTGCCTGAAAAGAGGATATGAGCAAGGTCATTTTATTAATGTTACTATTTTGTCCGCCTAGGCACTAATATGCTCTGTGTTGTATCCTCTTCATCTGCCAGATTGCCATGAGTCAAACCGCCCATCTTCTTTACCTGAAAGAAATTCAGGACATTTAAAGGAGAATGAAAAACAGAAACCAGAACAATAAGGAGAGATTTCTCTCCCCACTTCATTCCTTTATATGAGGAGGGAATAAGAGATTTTTTCCTAGTGAGGATACGGATGGACTGGAGTCTTTTCCTCCCCTTATAGAAAAGCCATTGCCCTCCCTTCCTCCACCCTTAAAGGAACCTGCATCTGTTGGCCTCGTTCAGGAAACAGCACCTCCCATCCCCCTTGAGGAGATTGGAGGCCATCCAAGGGATAGTTCTTGTATAAGCCAACCCGTCAATGAGCACCTGTATGATTGGGTGGTCACGCCTCCTTGACAAGCGTCCCTGCTGGAGGAGTGCCTCCAGGAGGGAAGGAAGGTGACTGTCTTTCTAATATGCAAGTTCTCACTTCCTTCTTCCAGCATTGGCCTTCCTGGCCTTGTCTTTTTTCTGTTTCCCTGAAGTATAAAGGAAAGTTGCATGCTGCCTCCTAGGTTTTATCCCAGAAAGCTCTGGCTTTCTTGCTGCCCACAGATACCTGGGGCAAGAGAGTTGCTAACATGCCATAGAGTGCCCGTTTAGTCACTGGCAGTCTAGGCAAGTTGCCCCTTTCTGGGTTTGCAGTGATGGAGGAGAGGCCAAGAGGCACAGACAGTCCCTGGGTGGCTGCAGGCATCTCCAGCCCGGTCCTAAGAATCCTCCTCAGCATGATCATGTGCCTTAGTAATTGTGCCCAGAAGGTGGCCTGCTGCTTGCTGTAGTTCTGCTTTACCTACTTCTGCCTTTCCCTGCCACCCCTCACATGTCTCAGTTGACAAGCAATTCCTAGTCTTCCCTGGCCCCCTGGGGAAAGGGCAAAGAAACAGCACCCAACGTTACTAGCCTAAGGTGGGCAGAGGGGTGTGGAGCAGCCTAGAGTACAGAGCTCTGTCGGGGAAGCCCACTAATAAGGGGTGATCTTCCATAGCCATAGGTTAAATGTTAAGTAGGCTGGGGTAGGTGAGCTTTGCCAGCTGCTGTCATCTTCAGAAGATAGATGCATCAGTAAGGAATGTTTGTTTCATTTTTTAAGAAAATGTTTAAAAACACTGTGACTGGAAAACTTCAAAGCAGACCCTATGCTGCATGTCTGCTCCTCCCCTGAGCCTCTCTGCTTGGGTGGGGTAAAATCAATAAAAAGCCTAGTATGTTTTCAGTACCCTAGCCAACAGGGTTGGCTCCAGGCATAGGTGGCCTGGAAGATAAGGGGAGTGGTCTTCTCCCAGCCTGTTACCCTCTTGCCTCCTGCCTTCACGCTTATACATACACTTTATCACCTACTTATTCTCTGGCCTCTTGCTGCTTCTTGTAGTCTTGCTTCCTTCCTCTGAGGGTAAGAGCAGCAACAGGTGGCAGGCTGTTAGAAAGCCAGGCTGCCTAAGGAGCCCAGAGCAGATGGGAAGAAACCAGCCACACCCCTGCTTTCCCAAGCTCACTTCTAAGACATTCCAGCTAAAGGCTAATGCAAGAAAATGGCCAGCACCTAAAGACTTTAAAAAAAAAAATTTTTTTTTTTTGGCATATTTAAGCTAACTCAATGCAGGTTTATTATCCTGGTGACTTGCAGTCACATTCTAATGACTTTCTAAGGCCAGAAAAAGCACTTCAAATATCCATCCCTTCCATGCCTTAGTTTAATAGATAGGCTTTATCCTTTGCCATTTCTGTATTTCATGTGCTATTTACTCATCTCATAATCACTCTAAACGTATACAAAAGATCACAGATTTAATAACTTCTCTTCTCATAAAGGGGCTCAGACATTGCATCCAATGATCAACATGTAACCCTGATACTCTTTTCCTACCATTAAGCAAGGAACAATTTCATACTCTCCTAGCTTGTGATCTTGATTGGCAAGTAGCAGTGGCTGGCTTTATTGGTACTATCAGCTTCCATTTGCCACCCTCCAAGCGCTTGAACTTTTTACAAACTGTGCCTGTTAAATTTGTATCTATTGTTGTCTCTAAGCCTTGCTTCACGCCACTACTGTCTTTACAGATTGTTCAAGAAAAACTGGAAAAAAACAGCTATAATGTAGCAAAATGGCATGCTAAATTAGCAACACAACATCCAGAAATATTTTAAAACTATGCAACAAGTGGAGTTAGGTGCCCTAATATTGGCCTTACAAACTTTTTCTCACCAAAATATAAACATAGTGATTCTGCTTATGTGGTACATAGTATTATGCATTTAAATCTTGCACATGTGAAAAGCATTACTAATAAACCTTTACAAGCTTTGTTTCTCACAGTGCAAGAGCGCCTCTGTGACCATCATCACCTTCTTTACATCACACATATTTGCTCTCATTCTGGGCTACCTGGTCCCTTGTAAAAAGGGAACACTCGAACTGATGCTCTGGTACAACCACAAATGTGGTTTGCAAAATTATTCTGCCTTTTTGCAAGCTCAAGCTGATCATGCCTTTTTTTCATCAGAACCCTTGCAGTCTTAAACAGCAATTTTATTTGACACTTGCTCAAGCTCACATAATTATTAAAACTTGTTCTGATTGCCAATGAAATTCTCTCTCTCCTTTTCTCTTAGAGCTTGGTGCCAACCCATGAGGTTTGGTGCCTAATACTATGTGACAAACTGATGTTATTCAGTATCTACCCTTTGGATGTTTTAAATTTATCCATGTTACTGTGGACACTTACACAGATCTGATACACGCTACTCTCCAGAGTGGAAAAAAAAAGACTAATGATGCAATTGCTCATCTGTTTGAATCTATTGTAACTTTAGGCCTTCCACAAACTGTAAAAACTGATAATGGACCTTACTATCTCAGTGCTTGAATTACATATGCATGGCAACTTTGGCACATACAGCTTAAAACTAGCATCCCTAACTCAACTGGTTAGGCCATTGTTAAATAAGCTCATCAAACTCTTAAAATATATCTTAATAAACAAAAAGGGGGAATATGGGACTCTCTCCTTGAGAACAGGAGACCACCAAACAACCCCTCCGGATCATGAGGGACCTGTTGTTGGAGAATCGACTAGCAATGATGGTGATGACTCGAAAGGCACCTGACATTACCTGAGGACAGCAAAGAAAATGGATCAACAAGCAACTATTCAGCTTGCTGCCGTGGAAGCCCCTGCAGCTGCAGACAACCGTTTGCTTATGTATCTGGTAGTAACTGGGGAAACTTCTGAGAAAGTAAGACAAACATGGATGTTAGGGTGGCTGGTAATTCTTGTCCTTTGCCAAGTGGGATCAGTTCAAGAACACGTTTCTTGGAGTCATGTTCTAAAATCCGCCTGTTTTTAATGTTACTACACGGTAAGTTGCTGACCGCCCTTGTCATCTAATAATACTTCTTGGACAAGAGGTCGATAAATGCGCCTGTCTTACCTCTTAATTGAAAATTTGAGATGGATTAAACTTAATGACTCCTTGCCTTATCATCTAGTAATCCTTCTCTTTGTTTTTACACAATAGCACACGATAAGTGTGTTACTCTCATTCCTCAGGACTATCTTTATTATCAGCCCAAAAGGGATGCTAAGCTTGCAAATTTGACCTTTACTTCTGCTGTTACTACTAATCTTACTGAGGTCTCTAATGAAGCTACACAAGTGCCTGATCTTCCCATATGCCATCTGAGTAGGGACTTGAGATATAAGTTTGAGGCTATCCAGAGGGCCTCTGTTTGATAAGGACACATAACTTGATTGGGGTCCCCATGGTTATCTTATGTCTATAAAATCAGACTATTGGATTTAGGAATCCCTCCAATAGTTCTATCACCCGGTCAGAGTATGGGCTTTCAGGACCAATATTGCAACTAAAAGGGAAACAAGTTTCAGTCCTGCTCATACCCACATTTGGAGACTAGGTCTTCTGTTTTTGAAAGTGTTCTTACACATGGTGAGTACGTTACTAGTGGTGGCAACTATACCCTCTCTTTGCAGAATAATGTTACTGATGCAGTCTTGATTTGTACTACGCATCCCTACATACTTTTGTTTGGGCAAGGTGTTCCTAACATAGAATCAATTCTTTTGTAATATTGAAGTCTCTTTCAGTAGTTGGTATGCTACATGCTTGTCTCATCGAAATGTTACACCATTAAATATAACCTAAGTCATGATTTCAAAATGGCATGCAGAATTGTGGCTGCCTGAAAATTTAACCCAGAGCTGGGAAGGAAATTCCACCTTGCAGTTATTTAGAGAAGCACATTTGCAAGGGGCTTATCATGACCATTTGTCTTCTCAAATTTCCACTTAAGTGTGAATTAAAGAAACAACTTGAAGAATGGTCGCAGCAATTACAAACAAGTACCCTTCAGCAATTACAAGAAGACTTTCAATGGTTAAACCTGAATACTTGGTTGTCTAGGATAAACATACACATTTGGTGATGGCGGCTATACTTACTCTGTTTTGTATTTGTTTGCTAGGCATCTTCAGGTGGCTCTGTGCTGCCACCAGATGCATCTACCACCAAGGAAGAACAATGGAACCTTACCTTGCATTGGATGACCAGCATGCTCTTAAGAATTAAAGAAGGGGGAAATGTGGGAGGTGCAAGGCAACACGTTCAAGCTTATGTACATGGCATTTGAGGTCGGGCTATGGAAAAATACTGAGGCACTGTGTATGTTATTTGTGCATGGGAATGAAGCTCCTTGACCCTGAAAACAGGACAGGGAGTGCAGTGTGTGGTGTGATAAGGAACAGCCTTCTGAGAATGCAGTTTGGGTGTGTACAAGGTCACAGGTGCCTCAGTAATCTACCTCAAATGACCATCTGGTGCGTGTTTGTAGTTAATACATGAACTTTCAATAAACACTTGGTGGACGGATGCTGGGGCAGACTCTCTTAATACCTCTCTAGAGCTACCCTCTAGCCCAGCTCAGCTGGAATTGTTCGAGTATTTCATTCTTGGGCTTCACTATAAGCTATAAGCTTTGCATTCAATGCCTTCCTCATCTCTTTGACTCCCTATCAAATTAATTGGGTGAAGGTAGGTGGAGGACCAAAGAGAAGATAAGCCCTTTCTTAGATTTGTTCCTCCTGGGTTCTGTCCTTTTTCTGTTGACTTTCACATTAGTGAGGACTTTGGATCTTTTTTTCCAGCCCAGCCTTTGCCTACAAGTAGCTGTTTATTTCCCTCCTGTCCCCTGCTACCCATAGTCTTTCTATTTATCTACTGAACCTTATTTCAGTGAACAAGACCACAAATAAAACATGCTACTGTTACTTTGAATTTATTATTACTGATACAGGGAACAAGCAGACAAATTAGGAAGAATCAAAGCTAAAAGAAAGTAAGCTTTGGACATGCAGGGATGAAAAAAGCAAGTGAAAAAGCAACTTCCAGTAACAGACCTTCCTTAAGTTTTCAATGCTCACTGCCAATGTCCCTTCTTTAGTAACAGCCATGAGAATAACTGAGAGGTTTATTAGGTAACCAAATAGATGCTGTGGCTCCATGGATGTGATTATGTTCCAGTCATTAAGAGAGCAGCAAACCATTCCTAGCTGCAACCAGCATACATTGAAAAAATATTTTCCTAGATCTAACCTACTCAATACATATGTATTGAATACTCACTGTGTACTGAGGTATAAAATGATGAACAAAATACAGCAATTTGCCTTCAAGTAGCTCATGATCTAGTAGGGGAAATAAGCTAAGCACACACATAGCTATAATATAAGACAAAACACTAAGTGCCACAGTTCTCTTTTAAAGTTAAATTTATATTTAAACATTTAAATAAAGTTCAGGCAAAAACTGAAAAGTGTAGTCAGTTCCCATGAATTGACCATGAAACTCATTTGTCACATGAGAATCTCTATTGAAATAGCTATTTCATATTTAAATAACATTTGACTAACTGCTGCTCTGAACAAGGCACTATACTGAACTCTGCATAGGATGCAGAAGTCAACAGGGAACCTATGATCTTGTAGGTAATGTAAGACATATAGACATAGAATCAAAAGGCTGGATGTCAAAAAGGACATGGGAACGCAGAGCAGAAAGTTATTATTTCTAATCAGTTCCAGACAGGTGACATGAATGGAGATGGTGACCTCCCTAGCCCAAGCCTACTATCAGGACTAACCTTGTCCATTGCAATCACCTTGCAGTGGTCCTCTTGCTTCTGCTTTTTCTCCTGGTGACCTCCCCTTCTTCAAACTGTGGTCAGAACAATTTTAAAATGTAAATCAGATCATGGTTTTTCTTTGTCTGTGGCCCTTCAAAGGCCTTCATTGCCCATGAAATCAATTTGCCCTGGTCTACAAAGCCCTGGGAGAGGAGCAGATAAGCTTTGCCTACCTCTAAGCTAATTCCACTTGTTCACTCCCCTGATCTATGCTGGCTCCTTGCTGTTCCTTGGTGTTGTCAAGCATCTTCTCTTTTAGCATCTTTGTACTTGAAGTTTCTCCCTCCTAGGACTCTTCCCCACAGTCTAATCTGACCTAGATTCTATCTAGTCTTGCTTCTTGAGAACCTGGCTTTCTCTCCCCCAACCTGGTGATAATTGGCTGCCTGTGTTCTTCTTATATCTGAATGCAGTTTGGGTGTGTACAAGGTCACAGGTGCCTCAGTAACCTACCTCAAATGACCATCTGGTGCATGTTTGTAGTTAATACATGCACTTTCAATAAATACATGGTAGACGGATGCTGGGGCAGACTCTCTTGGTACCTGTCTTTCAGGTGCTGTGAAACTGACATGTCCCTTTACTCTCCCAAGGATAGGTCTCAGAGTAGGCTTCCTAAGCCTCTTGTTGGGGGTAGAGTACTGCCATGTACCATTGCTGGGACAGTGAATTAGATAACATTCTGGTCAAAGTGTGGTGAGATAAGTGTTGGCTATGAAACCTATATTTCTCTTTGAATACTTCCACTCACTACTGTGTGATGTAAATCAAGTTGCTTAACCTCTTTGTGTCTTTGTATCCTCATTTAGAAGGATCTCTAATATCCCTGCTAGGTCCAATCTTCTTTCCTTTACTCCTCCATTTCTTCATCTCATATGTACTTATTGAGGGTGTACTTTATGCATGCTGCTGTGCTAGCCACAAGGGCTAAGTCATGAATAAGACAGATACCATTTATGGCTTTAGGAGCTTAAATTTTTGCACAGGAGACATATATTATGTAGTTTTATCCTATGTGCAAATAAAATAACCATCTCCCTCCCAGACTCTTGATTAGGGTATGTTCTAGATAGGGGAAAAGATAAATACCTGGATTACAGAGGCCTATGGGAAAGAGCACCCTTTTCAGGAATTTAAGTTCACACAAGCTACAGGAAAAACTATCATTGCAAAGCTTGTATGTTTGTTTGCCTTTCCTGAAAAGTAGATAGCTTTGTTGTTTGGAAAGGCACGACAATGGGCCTTGTTTCACATTGAGAAGCTTCTAATTGTGATATATTAATAAAAGCAGGAGAGTAAACAAGGCAAGAGTCTTCTAGCTCCATGAACTTTCATTCTCCATTGAGGAGATGATAAAGTGCACAGATTAAGTTAGATTTAGAGAACAGTTTTTATTCCTTAATATAAAGTGTACAGTTTATGAAAATTACTGTTTTCTCTAAAAGATATGTGCATGTGTGTCAATGTTCCAACAGTTCCTACCAAGAGATTTAAGAGAAAAAGAAAACATATCTTCATTTCACAGGAGTAGAAAGTCTACTAAGGTTAGTTATCTTAAAATGAAAAACTCTCTAAATGATTTTATAGAATGCCACCATAGTCTTATGCTAGACAGAATTCAGATTTTAAGAAATGCTTTACTGTGGTTAATTTCATCCTTTAGATAAACTTTGTAGACAGACAGGCAAGAATTATGAACCCAGATCAGCAGTTCTGAATAAGTAGTTAAATAAATGGATCAAAATATGTCCAGGCTAGTCTGAAGAGAAGATCTTGCTCTCCGAGGTATGAAGTAGAGCAGAGTTGAGATTGGGAAAAAGGATTAAGAATAAAAGTTGCTTCCAAGGAGGACCCCTATGTGAAATTACTTCCTTTGAACTTTTGTAATAATGATATTTCATATCTAGTTTCAAGGTATTTTTCCCCTATACTGTAATATCCTCTGTTAATCCCTAACTCCTCAATAAACTGTATTACATGTGGACAGCCTTTTGTTAGTAAGATTGTGGGTAATTAAGTTAAAGCTTGATAAAGGGAATGGTGACCTCCCTCACATCACCACCTACTGAGGCTAGCAGCAAGAACTGAAAAAGACAGTGGCCTCAGTGTCCCAAAGGGGAGATAAAACAAATAGTATCCCAGGCATTGCTAATAGTATAAAAGAGCCCTTGATGTGGTGAAGTCAGTGCCACACGGACAAATTCAAAATGGCCTGGAGTTAAAACTCCTTTTCCCAAATATACCAAAAGAAGGAGATTCTCAAAGGAACAAAGATGACATTTCGAATATAATCACATGCACAAAATTACAACCGTGGCAGGTATTCCCAGAAAAAGCACATGATACTAGAAGAGCAAAGAATGGGGAAACTGACACTTCTCAAGGGTGGATTTATTAAGATGAAGGGAAGCATGCCAAGAAGAGCACTCCAGCTAGGGGGAGAGCAGGGTGAAATCTGAAGGGTGTCTGAAGAACTGTAAGAAGGCTTGAATGGCCAGACCACTCACTGTGAGACAGGCTGAGGCTGGTAAACTTGGTAGTGCCAGATCTTAGAAAGATATTTAGGCCAGTTTAAAAATGTTGGGTTTCAACCTTAAGTAAGAAAGCTGAACATTCCTCTAGGTCCCTTGGTCTAAATGCACCTAACTATAAAAGGTAATGAATTCATGCTATGTCTTACAAGAAAGGTCCCTTGAGGGACCAGGAAAAGTTTCTTCGGGCATGCAGGACCTGAGAATAATCATGAAAGACTGATAAAACTGATGGGTCAAGAGAAAGTGACAGGCCTTCTAGACAAGATGAAAGAGAACATGCATAGTCCAGAGAGTAAGAGTATCATTGTTTTCAGAACTGAGGTTATAAATCTGTCAGTTAGAAGCAACTCATAATCATTTTTCCTTCTATGAAAATAATTATATGTAAAATATCTCAATTCTTACTTTTTAAATCAATGATATATGTAATTAAACATTTTAAGACCAAATGCAATGGACTGAATATTTGTGGCCCCACTCTTATCACCAAAATTCATAGTTGATATGTTAACCCTAATGTGATGGTATTAGGAGGTGGGGCCTTTGGGAGGTAATTAGGTCTTAAGAGTGGGACCCTCATAGTTGGGATTACTGCTCTTATAGGAAGATGTTGGAGAGCTAGCCCATTTCCTTTCCTTCTGCTATGTGAGAAGACAATAAGAAGTCAGCCATCTGCAACCTAAAAGAGAGTCCTCACCAGAGCCCAACCATGCTGACATCGTGATCTTGGACTTCCAACCACCAGAAGTGTGAGAAGTCAATGTCTGTTTATAAGTCATCCAGTTTATACTGCTTTGTTATAGTAGCACAAATAGACTAAGACACTACATGAGTGTCTTTGATTTTCTTTGACAGCAATACTCCCGGATAATTTCTACTGTTACTATACAATTACTGAAATTTCTTCATATTAAAGGTTCACTTATTAGTCTAAAATAATTTTCCCAGATATTAGAATTAAGATTTTTTTTCTTACCTATGTCTGTGCCATAGGAGTATGTTCACAATTAAGAAACCAATTATAATCACTGATTTTCTTCCTACTCTTTCTTCAGTTTTTAAGAGTAGCTTGAAGTGATATTTGTCAAGTCAAACATTTATTCTAAATCACTTTCTTCAAAAAAATAATTTTTCAGGGTGCCTTGAGCTGTAAAACAACAGAAAACTCACTGTTAAGTCATTCAGTTAATAACTGGCACACAATTGCGCATAACAAGATAGGTGGTTCTGAGTCTAACTGTGCAGAGGCACAAAGACATCAGTATGGACCTGGCCATTCTCCACCTTCCTGCTCAGCCATGAACAGTGTGGCAGAGGTGTCTTCCTCATGGTTGCAAGATAGCTGCAGCTCCAGGAGTCACATACAAACACAAAAGCATCTAGCCTAGAAGTGGAAGATTTTTCTTCTAGCAAGTCTCTGTTTTGGGGGGAAGAAAAAGCCCACCAAAAACTCTCTGATGGCAGTCTTTTCCTCAGGCCTCCTGGGCCAGAACTAGATCACATGAACATGTATAAAGCAATCATTGGAAAGATTAGGATTAAAATGACTTCCTAGACTAATCCTGATACATGATGCAAGGCTACAGTACACATCACCTTTCGTGGGGGGAACGGGGAAGGTGGATGCTGAAATAAAGCTGGAGATGTCCTTTAAAGGAATCAAAAGAGGAAGGCAAGAGAGGGCAAGAATGGGGAGGGAATGAATGAATCTGAAACTACAGGGTCTGTTTAAAGAGGTGTAAGCATGGCAGACGAAACTCAACAGCAGGGTTCTCCATTATCCCTAGGCCTAAAGAAGCAAGGGAGAGAATAGTTACCAAAACACTACAGGAAGAACTTATGTTGAGAGGCCCTCCCCTGAAGCCTTGATAAGGCTAGTCTGAGGCAACCCCATAGGAAAGAGTAAGGAAAGAGCCAGGATAATAAACATCTTGACCTTATCCATCACCTCTTGAGGCTCCCCATTGGCCAACCCCACATAGAAGCCAGAAAGTAAGTAGTCCATACAGAAGAGTCCCGAATGGCAGATGAGGGGAAAGAGGGAGAGATGATTTGCAGATGCAAATTGATGGAAGACATCTAGCACAATCAATACAACCATTGATTAATACCATACTTGCAGTCATTGCAAATAAAAATTATACTGGATGTGCATTTTCAAGCACAAAATATTAAGTTACTTTTAATTAATACAAGAGTTGTTCTCTTTGCCTTTATCATCCTTTAAAGTATACCCACAACTTTGATTATTCTTTTATATTAGTAATTGATTTAAAAAGAACTGATCAGTCAGCAACATATTAGTAGCCATAGAAAATGGTTATGCTCACCAGTATAGGCTAAGAAAAGGGAACCCAGAAAATGTGGTGTACAAGTTGGAGAGAAGATTTCAATGGAACCGAGTCATAAAAGATGAGGCAGTTTGAGGGACTGTTTAAATTGTTATAGCAAGTTTACATTTTGAAATAACTTTCAGAGCTTTTTTAAAAATGGAATAATTTCAACCTATACAGAAAATGTTATCTTATTTTACCTGCCTGGATTTCTCCCCAAACTTTTTTACAGGATCCTCAGTATTCTTTAGACTAGGTGAGATTTTTTGACTCATCCTGTCCTGCAGCATCAGGAGAAAGAAACAGACAGAAACATAAATAGAAAGCAAAAAAAAAAAAAGAAAAAAAAAAAAAGAACAAGAAAAATGTGAAGGTGTTTACCCTCGGAGTTTCAGTCCCTTACTTTAATCTATATCCATCTGACATCCTTCTGCCTTTTGCAGCTCTGATCATGGAAAAACAAACAATTGGTATGTTACCTTCATCTGAGTTCTATCAACTACTGCAGTTGGCTTTCAAGAACCTTCATTTTGTCTTGCTCCTGGCTGAACTACTAGGTGTATTTCAATGTGCTGTTAATATTAAGGTACATGTACCATGCTTAATCAATTGACTTCATATTTTAAAACATGATAGTTTCAGGTAAAAAATACAGAGAATGAATAAAATAGTTAAGCAGACCCCATTATATGGTACTAATTGATTTTTAGTACTTCTTCTAATCCAAAGAAATTTAAATGGGGTAATTTGGGATAGCTGTTAGCAACACTTAATCTTTTCATGCCTGAAATTCATACTTTATGGCTAAAATTAAGACATTTCTTTGAGATACTTGATCTCAAATAGAATGAAAAAGATCAGCTTGACTTTGTTTTAAATAGCTAATTCTCTAATGGTGATTTGAATCTTTTTGCTAATAGAAAGGCAAGACAATTATTTCACAAATGTGAGATTCATGAGAACAGATATTTCTATCTGGTATGTTCACTTCTGTGTTCTCAGCTCTAAGAACAGTGCCTGACCCATCGTAGGTGCTAAATTAATATATGTTGCAAAATGAATGAGTAGTTAAAGCCCCAAAGTAAGACTATCAAACAACTTAAATATCAAAAATATGGTTAATTTATTCTACACACTAAATGCTAAAATAATATCAAAAACAATAACACTATTATCATTTTTGAATATTTACTCCTTGCTAGGCCAAATTGAGTGTTTTCTTTACGATGCCTTTGAATCCTCACAAGGGGTTGAATTCTTCCATACAACAGGTAATAAGAGTATCATCGTTTAGATGAAAAAGCTCAGATTTATAACAGCTATTATTTGGTGAACTCAGGATTCATATCCTCATTCGTCTTCTCTCCAAAGTACAACCCTTTAAGCACAAAGGTGTAACACTTTGGTGTACCAACTCAAACGAGGAGTCCAAGAATTCATTCTTGAATCAGAAAATCTCCCATGACCTGGGCTCAGGTTGGTCTAGCTTTGAATGTCTACTTGGTCACTTTCCTTTGAGTGACAGTACACAAATTATTTAATATCTCTGAGCCTCAGTTTCTTTATCTGCAAGATATGTTTAATCACCCTACCTCATGAGTATTTTATTTAAATTATATGGGACATTCTTGTGAAGCTTGCCTAGTATATAATTAATGCTTATTTTGGAGGATCTGTGGCTCTACCTACAGAAGCACAATGAAGTAGTGAGTTAAATGATATTGAGACACAAACTTGTAGAAGTATGATCTAAATAATTGCAATACTAAAAGCACTTATTATCATATGTTTTCCCCTTTTTGTTGGGTGAAGATGAGAACAGGCATTTGCTCTCAGCATCCTAGAGTAAACTACATGTCACTTTGGCAATACAGAGATAATGTCTATTAAATCTTCCAAAACTCATTTTCAGGGAATACTAGCCACTGTTGATGGTTAAGCAAAGAAACATGAGAGGTCAAACTGACATTGGAATAAAATCATTCTTGTTTCATTTACTTATAGCTTTATTTCCATGGTCCAAGGAGAGCACTAAAAAGTAAAGAAGAGAACATTGTTCACTAATTGCTTTTTATCAACTCATAATTAGTAGCTGTATTTGTTTATTAAAATTCTATTTTCTTTAAGATCACAGACATTTTCTTTCATTGCTTAATTTTTCTAAATTACAGGTGAGCATGAGGCATCCTCAGAGATCATTCTCCCTGCTGTACTTGTAGTGAAGGGCATGTTTAATTACTTAAGCCTTTCCATTTTTTCTGAGAATTATTACATACCAAAGTAGATTAGCTTAAAATGAATATAATATCTAAGCCAGTGTTTGAGTTCCTCATCTCCTTGAAGGCTTCCACCTAAAAGAGGGCAAGCCACAATGGGCAGGAAAATAATATAGGAAAAAGATCGAGAGAAAGAACAAGAGGAAGAAAGACTGAATTATAGCATAATCTTTTGATTTGTTGATTTTAGAAATTATTAGCTTGCAAACAGCTTTCAAAAAAAAAAGAAGTGAAGTCTTCATAGCACGGTTAGAAATTGAAGTACTAATGGGGAGAGAAAAGCATAACATTGTAGAAATGCCAGGGTACAATTTTAAAATAGTCTGTAGGTATGAACCAAACAGGTATAAAATTAAAGTTCAGGTGAGACAAAGAAGGGTGCTCTGGATTTGATTGAGAAGACAGGAGGGTAGTTCTGAAAACAATTCCAGAGAGCAAGTTGCACTAATGCAATGGTTCTCAACTTTGGCTGGCCATGATAATCACTTGGGAAGCTTCTGACTATCCTGTTGCCTAGGCCTGGGTATCTCAGGTCATCAAAGTAAGAATCTCTGAGAATGGAGTTTGGGCATCCATATTTCCTCATGCTCTCAGTGATTCAAATGAACAGCCAAGGATGAAGACCATTAGAGTACGGAGGTAGATTTTCTACATAATTCTTCCCCATCATTTTGAATTATACAGAAATCTCAGTAAGCAAACATCATTTTTCAAAGGGATAGTATTAAACCAAGCACATTTTCTCTATGAACTTGCTGACTGAGTTTCCTGACAACTGTCCATTGTCAGAACAGGTGACAATGCTACAGGTAAGAACTGAATTGCCTCTCTGATGGAGTTTCTTGAATGGTAGACTTATAAACCAGGAACCAGCAGACCTCTGCACTCCTGTACAACTACTGAAAATCTAGAAGACCTCTGGAGCCTGTTCTTTTTCCAGCAGCCCAAGGAAACACTTGCCACTGGAACCAGCTGTCACAAAGCATGAATGGATTAACCTCTGTCAGGGATCACAAGCAGTTGCTGAAATCAGCTGCTTGGTACAAGGTGAAGGGGAGGGTAGAGGAATACTTCTGTAGCCATTGTCAACTCCTTGGGAAACCCCACGATGTGGGTGGTGTAGAACACAAAAGGGTGAAAGCTTGTGAAACAATTGCTAATAAATATCTGCAAATGGAATTGTTAATTATGGAACACACACTTTGACAAGAAGCTATTAGTGACTTTCCATTTACTCGGCAGTGTAAATAACTGGTATTTTAAAGAATTGTGTCTTGAAATGCTAAAATATATTTCAAATGTACAGGACTAGATTGTTGTTTTCTCATCCTTTGTTCCTTTTTTAAAAAAATCTATTCATTAACAATTTTTCTTAGTATTTGTCAGATTTGATAAACATGATCTAAGGCCTTTTTTTTAAAGCCACTTTAAATGAATGAATTATTCTTTCATTCCAAATAGCAGTGGTTTACATATTTTTTAAATACATTTTTAGTGAGTTGAAAAGTACATTTAAAGGTGTTATCAAATTCTAGAGCTTGGGATATATATTTCAATTTCTCTGGCACTTAGTGAATGATGCTGATTAGCTTCAAAATCCAGAAGGCATCAAAGTCCTATGCCTATTTTAACACTTAATTTTTATCTGTTATCTCCAAGGTAATATTCTTACTTTGATTCCTGCTTTTTTAGATTTCTTTAGCTCAAATGTCTTATGGCCTGATTTAGCTTATTATCTTGTTAGTCCAAGATATGGTAGATTAACCAATATAGCTGTAGTACAAAGTATAAACAAATGATAGTTTTGAAGTAATTCTGTAAAAATTTCATGTAGTTTTATGGTTTAGGGTCCATAAATGTAAAATGACAACAATTAAGTTTTTCTATCTGAAAGCCTCAGCTATATTGGTAAGGTTGTAAATACAGTATTTTTTACTCCATCACCAAAGTCTTTTTGAAATCAGTTTTTTCCTCAGGGTGGAATTTATTTCTGATACAGTTTTTATAAAGTTGCTCAAGAGGGACCATATACATACAAATATACTTTTGGAGTCTAGAAAGGTAGAGTTAAGAAGAAGCTGGAGATTTGGGGAAAGTTCAAAACAGTGCTGTATAGATAGGCAAATGTAGAAATTGTAACATACACAGGGAACAAGGGAGAAAATAGAAATAAATTAGTAAAATAATTTCTATTACAAATTACATGAAAATAAATATTAACACTTAGAAGTAGCCACTTTCAGCTGAATCTATGTTTTTGAAAGACATCATTAGATATCTGCGTTTCTTCATTGGTCATTTCTGTTTTCCTCTGTAGGCCTTCATTTCTGGGCAGGATCTCATAAGCGATGATAAAGGACATGGGAAGATCCATGCTTACAAAGTACCAGCTTAGCAATCACAGAGGAAAGAACCCGTTTCATATATATCTAGTCTAGGGGTTGAATTTCACTGGATAAAATTACATCAAATGCCCTTCTCTGAGCGGAACTGTGCAGGAAATCTACAATATACCACATGCCCACTCCTGAATCTAGAGAAGGATTGTCATTACTACCTGAATTACATGGACTGAAAGTGGAGGAAGGGTTGTAACTCAAAAGAAAGTCTGCAAGATAGCAACAGTAACACATCCATGCATCCCGTGTGTGCCTTTCATATTCAGCTTCTTAAATGGTATCCTCAAAATAGAATAATCCAAAGAATGTTTGATAAAAGACTATTCAATTAATAAAAGTTTGGCTAGGGAATGGAAAGAACACAAATAATAGGAACTAAAGGAGACAACAGTTATCAGAATCTGAAAGAAGAGAGTCTTTTAGAAATAACCGCCTTCAGAGGAACAATGGTCTTTTGTCATGAACAGAGCCAGTTCAAGGCAACTGGCAAGGAGGAAGCCAGGGAAATAATACTCCAACCTCATCCTCCCCCTTCCCTCTGATCTCTGCCAGGGATCCCCATTGGCCAAACTCAACAGCAGGCCCGATGACAAGGGAGCTTGCAGAACATGGTTAAAAATGGAGAGTTGAATCTGCTGGGACAAATAGAAGACCTCCAGCACGTAATCACTACAAAGGATCGGTTATACTAGTGTTCAGTTGTAAATGTTCGACAAAACCAATTCAATTACTAAAATGTCATGAGAATAAAGATATCTGCATAATTTAATGGAAATCTATCAACTCCATATAACCTCTAGTCCCAACATTTATTTATCTCTATACTTTTATTCATAGCCAAGTTTCTCAAAAGAATAGTCAGGATACCTTTCTACTTTCTCATAGTCCATTTGCTCCACAATTGCACATTGTCTTTTGCCCTCAAAACTCTATAGCAATGGTTTTCCAAATGTGGTTCCAGACCAACAGCATCAATGTTACCTGGTGATATGGTTTGGCTCTGTGTCTCCACCCAAATCTCATCTCAATTTGTAATCCCCATAATCCCCATATGTTGAGGGAGGGACCAACCAGAAGGTAATTGGATTTTGGGGGTGTTTTCCTCCATGCTGTTCTTGTGATAGTGAGTTTTCAAGAGATCTGATGATTTTATAAGGCAGTTTTCCCTGCTCTTGCTCGCTCTCTCACCTGCCTCCATCTCTCATCTGCCTCTTCTCCTTCTGTCATGATTGTAAGTTTCCTGAGGCCTCCCCAGCCATGCAGAACTGTGAGTCAATAAAACTACCCTTCTTTATAAATTACCCAGTCTCAGGTATGTCTTTATAGCAGTGTGAAAACAAACTAATACACCCTGGAAAGTTAGAAATGCAAGTTCAACTTTCCCTTTTGAAGAACTGGTGAATCAAAAACTCTGAGAAGTTGAAGCCCAGCAATTTGTGTTTTAGCAAGCCCTCTTCACGATTCCAAAGTACATTTGATTCTCAATGATTCACAGAAACTGCTATTTATAAAATTACCAATAAACTCTACCGTGCTAGACTCTTTGAGCAGTTTTCTATTCTCGTCTTTCTTGACCTTTCCTTTGACTTTTGTGTGTGGTATTTAACATTGTCCTCTCTTCTGCAGGGGGAATCATCCTCTCTGTCCTCTTATATGCCTGCTCAGGTAAGAAAATAATATTATTCATACTTTTGGAAATATTGGGACAGAAAACGCTACCAACGTCTTCACTCATCAGATCCCAAATCTTTCTAATACTAGTGAGCGTTTTGTTGATAATAAGCAGAGCTAATGAAATAAAGGTCACTGTTTTTGTGTGAAATGCCCTTTCTGATTTTATTATTTTTATAGTTGCCTGCTTGCAAGCTTTATTGAATACTTTTCACTAGGGCAGTGTGAGAAAGTGAAACCTATAATTTTCAGCCATTGTGCCTGCTAGTAGGAAGGGTAATATAATTCAGGGAGAAAATAAGAAGGAGCTCATTTTGGCCTCAAAAATAGGCCAAGATTTTCCAATGGCAGTCATGATGGACGTTTCAAAGCCTTCAAATGGAATAAGTAATAATCTGATCATAAGTGCAAATACAATTTTTTTTTTTCCTGAACTGGAGAGGCACTGTTATATCTTCTAGGATTTGGTCCTACATAGAATGAATAAGATTGTTACTAGAAAGACTCTTACCAGGTGGAGAATTTTCATGCATGCACTATTGGGAGGCATCTCAGCCTGGAATATGAAGTACTGGGCTAGAGCAAACATCTTCTGATCTACAGAAGTTGAGACTTTTGATGGTAGACGAAATCTAACAGGGCTTTGCTTGTGCCCACCTTCATTCTGTTTATTTCATTCTGCTAAAAGAACCAGAATGGAAACAAGTCAAGTCCTGTTAAGAGGAAAATAAATGGTAGAAACAATAACATTAAAATCGTAAAGATTAACCAATAAAAAGGGACTTAAAAATGTAAAAAATGGAAGTTTATTCTGAAGAAGCATATGGCACACATCGCTGCTTTTCATTAGATTTTTGTTTATGCAGCTATAAAAACCTTGAACTTACAGAGTGGAAACTATTAGTAGCCAACTGACCACTATCATAGAGAAGTTAAAGCTAAAAATATCTCTATCTTCTTACTTCTATCTAGTCTCCATATGCCACTAAATGTATGATCCTTGGCTGACACCTGTGGTAAGGGCCTGAATAGTATTATATTCTAAACTTTGGTTATGTTATTTTGCTAGTACTGCTGCTATGGCACCTATAGACTTGGTGCTTCTCAATCATATGAGTGACTCAGAAATATTGTGATGATCCAGTGTGTCCTATCGATTCTTGAGCCTCTTTAAAAGAGCCCAGTATAAGACACTGTAGGTTACAGCTGCTGAAGAAACCCCCATTGAGTTAAAACTCCAACCCAATTGAAAATCAGCATAATAAGACATAATGGAGAGATAAATTTTAAGTTTTAATTCTTTAGGAATTTAATTTAGAAGCAAATTTATTCTGGGTATTAATTTTTCCTTAGCAATTTGATAATTAGAGGGTGTTCTGAAATTGCAAATTTGGTTCATGTTTTCATTGCTGGCATTGTGCTATCTAGAGCATTTTTATACTATAATTTGACTGAATATGTAATTCCTTCAAATTTTTGAATAAATATAATTTGCGATATGAAATGGAATAAAAAAACTTAAAATTCAGAATAATAGATTTTTAAATACAGTCTTCTTTTCACCCATTTCAGATCATTCTAGGAACAAAATATTAATTGCCTACCATCATTCAAAGAAAGTAACAATAAGTGGAGGATGGTGACAGGTAGTGACTTCACAGAATACAGGACTGACCTTACAAACTGCTGCTTTTCTCTCCTGTCTACCATAGGTTTAAGTATCAGGCCAAGGTGTCATGAGATGAAAAGCTGGGAAGAGTAAGGGAATTATTTTCTGACACTCCTCACATTCTATAGCTTCAACCCCTAAGTGGGAACTTCTGCCCTCTCCAATCGCCTCACTCACTGTCCCAAAAGAAGAAAGAGTGACATATATTGGTGAGAGCCTGCCCTCTCTTGGTGGGAGTTAATGTGATAAAAATCTTTTTATTAACTTCCTCCTTTAAAAAGTCCATCCTCTTCTGGCTACTCCATTCTCTTCCAGTATTTTGTTCCCTTCCTTTACAGCATCTGTCACCAGCTCCACTCCTACCATATATCACTTTAGTGGGTTGTTCTCCAGGGCCCGATCTTTGGTCATTTCATTGTTTTTATAAAATGCAAATAGAGACATACTACTCTTCAGTTTAAAATATTTCAATGGAATTCTTTATCTTGGAGAGTAAACTTTATCTTGGAGAGTAAAATTCTTTAGCTTAGTCTTGATGGCTTCTTCTAAATACATGAGGAGAGACATGGTCAAATTTACAGATCTGAAATACCACTGTGTTAGCAATGTGGGTAAACTAATAGGTACCCAGTAAATATTTATTGAATGAATGAAGGAAATAAGGAATAAGGATATGAGACCTGGCTGAAGAATTTGTTAAAAAAAATGAAGAGGGAATGGAGAACTAAGAGCTAATAAGAAGGTAAAATCTGCAGCAAAGCTGACTAACTAAATAGAGGTAGGAGATTAGAGGAGGAAGGTAATATCCAGATTTTCATTTAGTATTTGATTTTATTTTTCAAGAGAAAGGATAATAAGAATGAACAATTTTTTTTGCTTTTTTTTGAAAGAAAGAAAAAGAGAAAAGAAGAAAGAAAGAGTGAAAGAAAGAAAAAAAAAGAATGTAAGCGAGAAAGAAAGAGGAAGAGAAAGAGGGAGAGAGAACAGGATTCTTGTTCTATTGCCCAGGCTAGAATGCAGTCTAAAAAATGGGAATTCATGAGTTCACTTTTAGAAATACTTGTTTTGAGTTTTCAGCCAAAGCACAACATGAATTCTTTGCTCCATCAATTTGAAGGCATTTACCTGAACACATAACAGTATTTTATGCTTTCTCTGTATCTGTCATATTTGTTCTGACTGCCTTGAGTGTACTTCCAGACTTCTGCTTCTTACACTTTTTCATTCTTTGAAGCTTACCTTAAGCATCTTCTTTTTAAGAAAGGAGTCATGTTCCTTCTAACAATCCATAGTTAAATTAGACCTATTCATTTATGTGTCCTTCAATCCACATTTATTCAACTTGATATATATTTATTAAGTACCTAGTATGTGATACACACTGTCCTTGCTCTGTTCCCCCACCTCTGAAATAATATAATGCATTACACTGTAATAATTGATCTATAGTATTTCTCCTCCATATACTAAAAGCTCTTTGGATATAGGCACATGATCCTATTTAATTTTCCCAGAAGCTATTCCATTATTAGGCACACAAAAATTGATGGAAGTTTCTTAGAAAATGATTGTGGGCCAGTCATGGTGGCTCACACCTATAATCCCAGCACCTTGGCAGGCCAAGGAGGGCAGATTCCTTGAGCCCAGGAGTTAGAGACCAGACTGAACATCATACTGGGACCCTATCTCAACAAAAGAAAATGGAAGGAAGGAAGGAGGGAAGGAAGGAGGGAAGGAAGGAGGGAAGGAAGGAAGGAAGGAAGGAAGGAAGGAAGAAGGGAGGGAGGGAAGGAAGGAGGGAAGGAAGGAAGGAAGGAAGGAAGGAGAGGAGAGGAAAGGGAGGAAAGGGAGAGAGGAAGGGGTATTAGGATTCTCTAGGGGGACATAACTAATGGAATATATATTTAAAGGGGGGTTTTAAGTATTAAATCACATGATCACAATGTCCCACAATAGGCCATTTACAGGGTGAGGAGCAAGGAGTCCAGTCCAAGTTTCAAAATTGAAGAACTTGGAGTCCATGTTCAAGGGCAGGAAGCATCCTGCCCAGAAGAAAGTTGTAGGCTGGGAGGCTAGGCCAGTCTCACCTCTTCACTTTTTTCTGCCTGCTTTGTAATCCCTGGCAGCTGATTTGATTGTGCCTAGCCAGATTAAGGGTGGCTCTGCCTTCTCCAGCCCAGACTCAAATGTTAATCTCTTTTGGCAACACCCGCTCAGACACACCCAGGATCAATACTTTGTATCATTCAATCCAATCAAGTTGACACCCAATGTTAGCCATCACAAATCCACCCCTTTCCAAGTGGAACCCATATACATCTCTTGAGATCATGCATAATCTTCAGACAAAGACAATAATAAGGCCATAATTACACCTAACATAATAAAACTATCCTTCTTACAACTGGAAATGCACTAATCCCCAACTCAAATACTATTACATAAAGTTAACAATACTTAAATGCTGATGTGATGTCAATAAATCTTATGTCACATGATAGAGAAGAAAGGAAACAAAATGAAAATATTTTCTTAGTACAAGTATATACATGAACAAACATGTTTTTAACTAAAGAAAGACGGAATACTCATGACAATTACCGTCCTTGTTTCTACAGCTGGTCATGTGGTTGTAGCTGGTATTAATGACTACCTTCTTCTACTACCCATTCTGTATTCCCTTTGCCTTCAGCAAGCACCTCAGCAGGTCGTAGTTTTTTCTTGGTGGAGTGACCCAAACCTTCATTTCTGAAGGGTCTGGGTCATTTGTAGTCCTGCCTGGATTGGGCCGTTGTAGTTTCCCATTGACCTTAATCACAGGGCACGGTAATACTAAGAGTTGCCCTAATTGATCTCCTGTATTCCATGCATATACTTGTTTACCTCCATTGTGGAGTAGTAGACTTACTTTATCTTGATAGTCCAGCTCAGTCACCCCAGCCAACACTGTAACTCTCTTCTTAGCCTGTTGACTTAAAGGTAGGAGGAGCCCAAAGTGTCCAGGAGCCAATCTTAACTCCTAGTTTAATAGAATCATGTGTCTCCTGATGGCAGTGTTCCTCCTCTAGAACTAAGACCTCTAGACCAGCAGAACATAATGTCATGAGAACAGGGAGAAAATATTTGCTAGTGGCTCACTAGGGGTGATGGTGAGTGGTGCCATTTCCACCTCCACCCCTTGATTCCTGGACCTGTAAATCCTGGCTATGGGAAAAACAGTACTATATATTGGATGCTAATTCAGAAGATACAGGGCCTTCTGGAGAACTTTGCCCGGGCCCTGCAAAGTATTGTTACCTAGTTGGCATTGTAACTGTGACTTCAAAAGGCCATTCCACCACTCTGTCAATCCAGCTGCTTCAGAATCATGGGGATCATGGTAAGACTAGTGAATTCCTTGAGCATGAGCCCACTGCCACATTTCTTTAGCCATAAAGTGTGGCAATACTGTGTGGAATACCATGATGGTAGATAAGGCATTATGTGAGTCCATGGATGGTAGTCTTGGCAGAAACAGTGCATCCAGGATTGGCAAACTCATATCCAGAGTAAGTGTTTATTTCACTGAGGATAAACCTCTGCTTTTTCCACAATGGAAGAGGTCCAATATAATCAACCTGCCACCAGGTAGCTGGCTGATCACCCCAAAGAATTGTACCATATTGAGGGCTCAGTTTTGGTCTCTGCTGCTGGCAAATTGGACACTCAGTAGTGGCTGTAGCCAGGTCAGCTTTGGTGAGCGGAAGTCCATGTTGTTGAGCCCATCAGTAATCTCCATCCCTGCTATCATGGCCACTTTGTTCATGGGCCCACTGGGCAATGACAGGAGTACCTGGGAAAAGAGATCGAGTGGTGTCCACAGAATGGGTCATCCTATCCATTTGATTATTAAAATCCTCCTGCTGAGGTCACCCCTTGTTGATCATTCACATGATTTTTGATATCTTCACAGTTTTTGATCACTTAGAGAGGGCCATCCACATACCTCTTCCCCAAAATTTTTATCACCAATTTTCCAGTCATGCTTCTTCCAAGTCTCTGACCATCCAGCCAAACCATTGGCCAGAGCCCATGAATCAGTATATAATCTCACTTCTGGCCATTTTTCCTTCCATGCAAAGTGCACAATTAGGTGCACTGCTTGAAGTTCTGACAACTGAAAATATTTCCCTTCACCGCTGTCCTTCAGGGATGTCCTGGGAAGGGGCTGTAGTGCTGCAGTTGTCCACCTTTGGGTGGTGCCTGGATATCATGTAGAAGCATCTGTAAATCAGGCCATAGTCTTCTCTTCTCTTCCTCTGTCAACTGATTACAGGGAACTCCCTATGAGGCCATCAGTGCAGGCTGGGGGAGAGCAGGCAGGGTGGGGTGACAGGAGTGGAAACCATGGGCATTTGAGCCACCTCCTCATGTAACTTACTTGTGCCTTCAGGACCTGTTCAAGCCTGATCATATATTACCACTTCCACTTGATGATGAAATGCTGCTGTTCATGACCCACTTTCTGGTTAAATAGGTCAGAAAGTACTCAGTTCATGATAGGCAGTTTCAGGTGGCATGGTGACCTTGATGACCCATAGGCAAATATTTAGTTTCCACCAAAGCCCAGTAACAGGCCAAGAGCTATCTCTCAAAAGAAGAGTAGTTATCTGCAGAAGTTGGCAGCTCCTTGCTCCAAAATCGTAGAGGCCTCCACTGTAATTCATCTATGGGGATCTGCCAAAGGCTCCAAACAGCATCCATATCTGCCACTGACTCCTCAAGCATCATGGGATCTAATGGGTCATATGGCCCAGGTGGCAGAGCAGCTTGCACAGGAGCCTGGACCTGTTGCAGAGACTTTTCCTGTTCTGAACCCCACTCAAAAACTGATAGCCTTTCGGGTCACTCAATAAAAGAGCCAGAGTAACACATTCAAATGAGGAATGTGTTGCCTCCAAAATCCAAATAGGCCCACTAGGTGTTATGCCTCTTTCTTGGTTGTAGGAGAGGCCAAATGCAGCAACTTATGCTTCACCTCAGAAGGAATATCTAGACAGACCCCATACCACTGGACCCCTAGACATTATACTGAGGTAGAAGTTCCTTGAATTTTAGTTAGATTTATTTCCCATCCTCAGGCATGCAAATGTCTCACCAATAAGTCCATTGTGTTTGCGACATCTTGCTCACTGGACCCAATCAGCATAATGTCCTTAATGTAATGGACCAGTGTGATATCTTGTGGATGCAAAAAGTGATCAAGTTCTTTCCAAATAAGATTATGACAGAAAGCAGGACAGTTGATAAACCCCTGAGGTAGGACAGTAAAAGTATATTGCTGGCCTTGTCAGCTGAAGGCAAATTGCTACTAGTGGGCCTTATGGACAGTAATTGAGAAAAAGGCATTTGTTAAGTCAATGGCAGCATGCCAGATACCAGGAGATGTGTTAATTTGCTCAAGCAATGATACCACACCTGGCACAGCAGCTGCAATTGGAGTCACCACTTGGTTAAGCCTATAATAATCCACTGTCATTTTCCAAGATCTATCTGTCTGCTGCACAGGCCAAATAGGAGAGTTGAATGGGGATGTGGTGAGAATCACCACCCCTGTATCTTTCAAGTCCTTGATGGTGACACTAATCTCTGTGATCCTCTCCAGAGATGCAATATTGATTTTGATGTATTATTTTTCTAGGTAGATGCAGCTCTAATGGCTTCCATTTGGCCTTTCCCACCATAATAGTCCTCACCCTACCAGTGAGGGAGCCAATGTGGGTGCTCTGCCAGCTGATAACTATGTCTATGCCAATTATGTATTCTGGCATTGGGGAAATGACCACAGGATGAGTCTGGAGACCCACTGGACCCACTGTAAGTCAGACCTGAGCTAAAACTCCATTAATTACCTGACCTCCATAAGCCCAAACTTTAACTGGAAGACCACAATGACATTTTGGGTCCCCTGGAATCAATGTCAGCTAAGAGCCTGTGTCTAGTAGTCCCCAAAATGTCTGATAATTTCCCTTTCTGCAGTGCACACTTACCCTGATAAAACGCTGGAGGTCTCCTTGGAGAAGGATGGAAAAAAGATTCACTGCATAAATTGTCAGTAATGTAGTGGGGTTCCTTCCTCAAGGTGACCTGGCTTTCCCTTCATTCAAGGTGTTCTGACTCTGTAAACCAGCTAAAGCCTAGAAACTGAATGAGATGATGTGATTCCCTGTTTTTATAATTCAAATTAGTCTTTTGTCCATTCAGCATGAAAGTTTTCTGCTTGTATAAATTAAGTAGGAATACAGTAGTCTTCCTATCAATTTCACTTCTAGAAATGCCATGATTAGACAGTCCCAAAGTTACACAAGTCAGACTCTTCTGATTGCCACTTTGCCTCTGCTGTCTGTTATAGTAGCTATGCTCACCTTGCCTTTGATGGTTGAGTGCTGTCACTTGGCCCCTGCCACCTTGGGATCCAGTTATTCTCATTGCATTTAAATTTTATAGTTGAGTAACTGTGGTTCCCACTGTTAGTTCTGACATACAGAGAAGAGCAATTACACGGCTCTTCAAAGATGTAGGTGCTGCCCTCAAATCTATTTCACAAGGCATTGATAAGGGCATATATTCTGTATTCTCCCAGCTGGGATGAGTAGGTCTAAAGTGACTAAATCACTCCACTATCCCAATCTCTCTAAGCCTTTGGATCCCTTCTTCCACATCAAACCAAAGGAGATGAGGAATTTTCAGTTTACTCATGGTGGGCCATCATTAATCTGTATTTTGACTAAGCAATCAAATAGACTATTAGAACGTTTTTTAACTCCTCGAGATGAAACATTAAAAGCAGAGTTCTTACTTAGTGGGGCAAAATAAAAAAATTCAGCCTGATCCAACTCTACATTCCCTTTGCCATTATCCCACACCCTTAACATCCATTCCAATGACTATTCTCCAGGTTTCTGTTTATACAAATTAGAAAACTCAAGAAGTTCTTTTTGAGTGGAGCACATCTCCTCATGGGTCACACTCTCAACCTCATCTCTAGGGGCCCACAGTGACTTTAGTCTAGTTAGAAGTCTAGAAGCAAACAGGGGTGTTGGGGGTGGCTTCTGAGAAGAATCAACATTATCTTGCCTGGCAACTGTCTCGGGGAGGCCATCACTGTTGCCTTAGGCAGTGCAGGGTTTATCTTCTCAGACAAAGGTAGAAAGACTGATGGCAGCATGGGTTTGA
Organism: Cacajao melanocephalus; assembly: GCA_963573385.1. NCBI lineage: Eukaryota > Metazoa > Chordata > Mammalia > Primates > Pitheciidae > Cacajao > Cacajao melanocephalus. Next base: position 27,366 of record CAUYLG010027215.1, read on the forward strand.
AAAGATATGTTGCCACTATTGGGTATGAGGAAGCTGTTCCTCATGGCAAAAAAGTTTCATCAGAGTTCACAAACTCAGTTTCCCCAGCTTCATCAGGGTCCTCCCTCACATCTCTATTCCAAGTGGCAGGGTCCTATTCTTTTCCAATAAATGCCCTCACTTTAACAGTAGACATCTGATGAGGCTGTGCACACACATTTCATTTCAGGTCAGCCACTCACATGATAAGAACTTGTGTCTGTTTTTCAACAATTTCAGCTCTTTCTCTACGGAGATAAGACTCTCACTCAGGGCAATCCTAGCAGATTTGAGGCTCAGCATCTGCTTCTGAAGCTGGGAGACAGAATCCTTGAGTTCATCATTTTCTTTCATCACTTTGTACACTGAACGTAGGAACAACCAACCAGCTTCATTATATTTCTTGGTTCTCCACATATGGTTACAGGTATTATGTATAGAGTCACTAAACTCCTTGCCTCTCATGAGCAATAAATCAGGAGTGTCAAATGCATTAATTTTGCATATCTCTCTAAACAGTTCATGCCAAGCACTATCAGTGTTCTCCATATTATTAGAAGTAGAGTCCTTAGCATTTTTGGGTCTAATCATATTAAGCAGCCAACTCCAGAAACCCCAAAACCAATGAAAGAACTCCATCTTTAATATTTTGTTCCTCTAAAACCACCCCACTCTCGGTACCAAAATCTATGTTAGTCAGGATTCGCTAGAGGGACAGAACTAATGGAATAGATTATATATATATAATAATATATATTAATGAGTTTGTTAAGTATTAACTCACACAATCACAAGGTCCCACAATAGGCCATCTCTAGCCTGAGGAGCAAGGACAGTCAGTTCGAGTTCCAAAACTGAAGGACTTGGAGTCAATGTTTGAGGGCAGGAAACATCCAGCATGGGAGAAAGATATAGGCTGGGAGGCTAAGTCAGTCTCACCTCTTCACTTTTTTCTGCCTGCTTTGTAATCCCTGGCAGCTGATTTGATTGTGCCCACCCAGATTAAGGGTGGGTCTGCCTTTCCCAGCCACTGACTCAAATGTTAATCTCTTTTGGCAACACCCTTACAGAAATACCCAGGATCAATGCTTTGTATCATTCAATCCAATCAAGTTGACACCCAGTGTTAACAGTTGGAAGAAAGAAAGAATAAAAAGAAAGGAAAAGAAAAGGAAAGTAAGAAAGAAATAAAGAGAAAAAAAGAGTGTAAAGAAATGAATGCAAAAAATCTATTAATAGATATAGATATCAAACTCTGAACAGTGATCCCTTTAAGAATCTGATCATTGTAGATGCTACTCTTGAGAAAAACAAGAAAATGGACATAACGTAATGCCAAATATCAGAAACTTCCTTAAGGTCCATCAACCTTAAGGAAGCAGGCACTAGTGGGGCTGATAAGCTAACAAGCCTTGTAAGAAACAGAGAAGAAGTTCCTGTAAAAAGCACCTCTGAAGTCAACTTCACAATGTTAAGCAATTGTCTGGAGCACATTTTATGTACCATTAAGAGTGAATTTCTTTGGACCGGAGTTGGATTCATAAAGTAGTAGAACTCAATGAAACACTGTTGGCATTATCATTAGTAGGTCTTTATTGAGTTGTGAATAAACCTTTCAATATCTTGAAGTATATCACAATTTTCTTATAATTGTAATTCCATAACCATCTTTGGCTACTAAATATTACCCTGTCCTGATAATTCTTACAGCATTACTGTTTCAAAGTCAAGTTATAGCTCGCCCCATATTTTCCAGAAATAAACAAACAAGGTACATAAAAGTTGCCATTTGATTTTGTTTTCACACTTAATAAGTTGTCTAAGTTTGTTCAACGAGATCAAGATTCCTTGGTTATCAATGATTTTTAAACTTGTCTAAACCAACTTTAAATCTTCCCTTTTAATAAAAGATGTGTGCTCATTCATTAACATTTCTTTATAACAAGTATTCTTAAAGTCTGATTTGCTTGTTTGTACATATAACTTTTATAGGGGATATTTTAAAATATTATATAGTTTGAAGGCAAAATGGCAAACACTATTATAAAATAGTAAAATTTTGCTTTTAAGAATAAGTTTAAATTGGATGCATAAGGCATTAAGACATAAAAATATTCTAAAAGGCCATAGGATTTTATTATTAATAGGTCTTTATTGAGTTGTGAATGAATCTTCCATTATCTTAAAGTATATCACAATTTTATTATAACTGTAATTTCATAAACTTCTTTGGCTACTAAATATTTCCCTGTCTTATAAATGGCTTCTGGGTGAGAGAAATTTGAAGAGCTAAAGATAAGTAAGAAAAAGTTATAGAATGCAATTTACTGGTTATAAAGGGTAAAGAAAGGTTTCTAGCTTGGTTGACTATACAAAGTGAAAAACCACTGATAAACAGGAAAATAAAAATGAGAAAGAAACAAATTTATCAAAAAAGCAAATGAGCCTGGCCTCAAAGATATTGAATTTCTTGTTGCAGTGGAATATCAAAAATGACAGTGCACATTTATACAGAACTTGGAGATGTGAGAGTAGAATTCAAGAAGGAGATAATGACTGAAATAAAATTCATACATGAGAATCTTTTATATAGCATAAGGATGTATGACACAGTTAAGAACTCAGGGAGTAGAGATTTAGAGCAAGAAGGCAGAAATCATTGGAGCCAGTGAAGGAGAATCAATCAGAAACAAAGGAGAAATATGGCCAAAATGGCACTGGGACAGTGCAGAGTTTACTCAGCTAGGTCCAGAGTCAGAAGCCATCAAACATGTGGATAATGCTGGAGATTCTCAGTTCAGTCTGGGGCACAGTTCTTACAGAACATAACAGTTTCCTCTCTGAAGTCAAAAACATAACAGAGATTAACCCTCAGACTTTTTATTCTGTTTTCTATGTGCAGCCTCTACTTGTGATAAACAGTAAAAAAATTCACTCCCCAAAACACTTCACCCCAAATAACCACATTCAAAAAGCATGAGATTTTATCATTGCCAAAGTTACCTTTCAACCTTCAAACAAAAATCATCTTGCTTAATCAAGGACTTCCCTTGCTTTAAGGGAGAAAAAAAAGGGTGTATTCACCAGAATAGTCAAAAAGGCTGTAACAACCCCCAAAACTTAAATAAATTAACAAAACAAAGGTTTATCTTTCCCTCACAAAGTCTTGGTAGTTTGAATGAATCTCCAAGGAAAGTGTCCTCTCTGCAGTCACTCAGCAAAAATAAAAAGAAAGAAACTTTGATTTTATGACACCACTGTTTCAACATGTGGTCTATATGCTTTCCCTGGAAGAATAAAAAATAAAAAGAAGCTGGAAGGTTGCACAAGGGCTGTGGAGGTTTTATTCTGTGTCAACTTGACCAATCTGAAAATGTTTCCCAAAATCCCTTTCCCTTAAGTTTCCCTATTAAAGGTGATCAAAAAAGAAATTCTCGCAAGATTTGGAAAGCAAAAGTGAGATAGCAGTGATTATATTCTGAAAGTTATCCTGGCTAGAGATAGTGAGAGACAGATGCAGAACTATCATCAGATTCTACCTTGTTTTTGCCTTTCACACACTGAGAGATAAATGCATAAATGTAGTAAATTCTAGCTTATTCTAGCTCACTCTCACTCCATGTCCAGCTCTTTTTCCTTACTGCCAGCCTTTCTGATCAGCAATAAGATCCAACCCAACCCCTAGACACAGAGGCAACAGCTATCTATAGACTTCTCTAGCTCCAGCAGTTTTCCTTCACTGTCTTCACACTGGCAGGCAAATGTATTCCCTGACAACCCCCAATTTATTCACCTGTGCCAGAGTCTCACAATTTCTGGTTAGTGACTTTTCACTGATTCTCAAATCTTCCTTTCACATGTTTATTTCTCTAGCATTTCCTACAATTGTGCAAATTCTTAGCTAATTATAAATCCTTTATTCCATAATGCCCATAGTATTTCTGCTTTCCTAACTGGGGCTAACTACTATAATTATTGGTACCAAGAGTAATTCCAGGGCAACAGACCCAAAATACCACTATAGTGGACCACTAGTCAGCCACAGTATAGACAGGCTTATGGAGGTAAAGTCATTAATGAAGTTTTGAAAAGCATCTGTCTCATCAACATGTCCCTAAAATCAACCCCTAGTTTTTTGCCCACTTCTGGAATGCATTATAAGTAAAGACATAATAAACAACTAACAGAATCTCCATTTTGGTTTTCTAACTCATAAAATAGGACTATTATGCTGAGGAAGACTAACTAGAAACCTCTAGAACTACCTCTACCAATCAAATTATTAAAGGTAGTTCTTCATTGCTTGGGGGATTTCAGGTATAAGTGCCAACATTAAGGATGTGCAGAGAGGATGATTCCTACCACATGTCTATTCAACTTTCATATTTTGCTTTTGTATTGAACAGATGGATCCTGGAGAATGATAGTGTATTACTGTAAACTTAAACTGGTAATAATGCCTACTGTAACTTCAGTTCCATATGTGATTTATTTACTAAGGCAAATCAATACGTTTCTGGGTTCCTGGAATAATCCTACTGATCCTGTAAATGCTTTCGTTTGATATACCACCACAAATCAACTTCAGAACTATCTGTATCAACTCTGACATCCTATGTCATAATCTATTCTGCAGGAATCTTCTTTGATCATCTCTCCACTACACAAGACATCCTGATGGTCTACATTAATAATGCCAGGCTGATTAGATTTGGTGAGCAGGAAGCAGTAATTACCTTAAACACCTCGGTAAGATATTCATATTCAAAAACAATTTAGAAAAGTTTCTATGGGTCCAACAGTCAGAGCCATGGCATTATATCTTTTCCAAGGTAAAGAGAAAGCTGCTAAATTTGGCCCTTCCTAACATCAAGAAAGCAATTACTCCTGGTGGGCCTGTTTGGATTTTGAAAGCAAGATGTGCCTCATTTGGGCATACTACTCTGACTGAATTATTGAGTAATCCAAGAGGCTGCTATCTTTGAGAGGAACTCAAATAAGAGAAAAATATGCAAAAGGTCCAGCTTTCCATGTAAGCTGTTCTGCCATTTAGGCCATATAATTAAGCAGAACTGTGATTCAAGTGTTTATGCTTTATAATGGAAATTTTGTAGAGCTGATAAAGATTTTGTTTTAAGTATAGAACTTTCAGATTTAGGAGCTGAACTGCACTATCCTTTGTAGATATCACTCACTTTTTGAGAGATAGCATTTGGATTATGTTGGATCCTAGTAGAGAATAGATACCTAACAATGGACTACCAAATTATCTTGAAAATTAAATTGACTATTAATAACTAATTTTGAATTTAACTACCCCATAAAATTGGGAGTGGGCGGAGAGATCCAAGACAGCCGATTAACAACAGCTCAGGATTGTAGCTCCCAGTGAAAGCACAGAGAGCGAGTGGACGCCGCAATTTCAGACGAATTTCTGTGGCCCACAAACTGGGAGATTCCCGGCAGAGGAGCCATACGTGTCACCAGCGCAAGTT